>AYEL01074184.1:0-24864 GCA_000484575.1 Olivierus martensii | reverse complement strand
AAAATAAACATTTAATGATATAATTAATAAAGTATTTCATAAGAAATGATTTTTTAAAATGAAATTTTGTAAAAACTAAGATTAGCATTTACTGTATATCTTTACAAATCGAGTCCAATTGTTTTATAATGTTTTGGGTGAAAACAATAAAAATACAAAGCGAAAGATAGTTATAACTTTATTAAAATAAATAGAACATAATACATAAATATAAGTAACAATTGAAATCTCTCATACTTTATACCGAACTTTCAGAAAGACATGGTAGAACATAAACTATAAGTTTGACTATTGAATACAAATATAAACTCTTATTAGAAAAATTAGCAGAAAACCAAAACAGATATAACACAAAATTCATTTTGATACACACATTCAATTTTTATATTTTCTTTTTTAAATTCGATGATTAAGTTATGGAAACGAAACATATATCGTTTGGTCAATTAACGGATATTAAACACTTTATCAACGAGAATCGATTGGAATAGTTTTTAATTTTATTACAAACACAGAAAGAAGTATACATTTTCAAATAAAACATCTTAACTTTTTTCAAATAATAAAATAAAATACTTCCCGACGTCGCCATTATGCTTGGTACTTTAGCAACTTATCGCTTAATTACTCGTTTAGTTACGACTATATAATGCTGCATTTTGCGTAAATTAATAACAAATTAAATTGAAACTTTCCTAATAAATTCTCAAAATCAATTTTCGGAAAAAATGATTGAACACCTATCATTAAGCCTACCTAACCCTGTTGCTTAGAAAAAATAAATGGAATCGTCCAAAGCTCCGCAAACTCGAATTCGCGCCTGTAATCATTAATCTCATTGGTTTGTAAGTATTGTAAGGAAGCTGAACATCTTCCGCTTAGGTGACAAACTTTTTGGAAGGAACTGTACAAAAAAAAAGGCTGTGAAACAAGAAAGCCTAAAAATGTATCTTAATTTTTTTAGTATGTCTACATGCTTTACAGAGGTTACCTTAGTGTATTTGATGTCTATGTTAGATGAATAAAGATTATTATTACTAAATTTGCAACTGAGAGATTATATAAATATAAATGCAAAACCTTGAATGTATCAGGAATTTCATATCAATACATATTTTTGTTTTTAATATTGTTTTATCAGAATACAGTAATTAATATTGTAATAACAAGTTAAATTTAAAACATTTTATTTCAATAAATATTTATTGTAATTTAATGCAATGTTTGTTTTTGGAAAAGCAGCAGCCTGGTTTCAAAAATTAAATATATTGAAATGCTGATATAGTAAGAACCCATTTAACGCAGGGAATACGTTCCAAACAGAACAACCTCATTTAATGCTGTTTCATTTAGTGCTTTATCTTAATATGTAAATAATCGGATAGGTGAACATGTATTATTACTATTGTATTACATTAATTATAAGCATTTTTTATTACTAATATCGATTTGTATTCATAAATAATTTATGTTTGTGATGAGGAGGGTTCTTCCTCATTTGAACTTTTTGCTTTTTTATTAAGAACTCATCTAACGTCATCTGCCTTTTCATCTTTCGTTTAGTAAACAATTGTGGATAACAAGACATGGCCTCCATGACACTTCATCTTGCCTTTGAACTTCTATCAAAATTTGGATCATTTTGTATAAACTTATACGTAATTTCTGTAATAGTGGCTAAACTTGTTTTGAGAAAATCTGTTGCATGTTCCTTTTGCTCCCCATTTTCAGAACACTAGCTTCGTCGTCTTCGTGTGATTTCGTATTTATGTGAGTATAATGGATTTAAAAACCATGCCAAAGTGAACGAATAAAAAAAATTAAAATCCAAAAAACCGCGTTATATTGAAACAGCGTTAAGCGGGGTCTTACTGTATTAAGATTTTGACTGATGATATGATTCCTATTCCAAATTGATGAGAGCCCAAAATGCATTTCTAGAGCAAGTGCAGTCCTGATATGAAAGTTTCACGACAATCTCCCCCTCATCCAAAGTGTTATCATTACATATTGTTTGATTTGATGAATTATTGTTTGTCATTCAATTTGGTTTAATTATTTTCGATTATCTCCATCTCCTTATATCTAACTACTAATTCGGCCATAATACCTGCTAGGGGCCCTTCTATAGGGACACTAGTTTTCTGGAGAAAATATTTCCCTTGGAACACAAAGTACGAATTATATGTGATAAGATGGCATATCTCTCTAATGATACTAGGGTGACAATCATCGCTGGGAAGATGTTGTATAATAAATCTATATAGCATAAGAGCTGCTGGTGCCTGTTTAATAGAAGGATATAACGACTCGTAATTCGTAACTGTATAAAATTTTTGGGGTAAAGGTCCTACCTCTAATAACCTATCTAAGAACTCAATAGAAGAGGAAACAGTGTACGGGTAACCTTTAAGGTGTCCCCCGGCCCACGTAGCTATTGTTTTTTCCAATTCATACAATGGGGATGATTTTTTTATCCACCATTGGTCTAACTGACACCGGGTTTTTGTGAGCCTTTATATATCCAAATAGCTTGGGAGCTAAGGGGTATCCTACTCTCCAACATTCCATATTTTAGGAAACCTTTTAGACCTAATGATGATATTTACTTTATTATCAATCTTATCGGTCGGGTCGTCTGCTAGAGGCATCGAGTCAG
The DNA here is from genome assembly GCA_000484575.1 of Olivierus martensii. NCBI lineage: Eukaryota > Metazoa > Arthropoda > Arachnida > Scorpiones > Buthidae > Olivierus > Olivierus martensii. The sequence continues at coordinate 22,205 of AYEL01074184.1, read as the reverse complement.
AAGTAGATATAAATTTATCATGTCCGGGTTTAACTCCGGGCCTGATCTCGGGTTATGATTCTGTCTTCAGGAAAATCTGCCCTTATCCGTCATATTAAAACTTAAATGAACATGGAACTCTTTATGATCCAACCAGTCTAAAACAGTATCAATTATATCAAAGAATGAATCCATGGTTACTTAACAATATAAACTTTTATTACTTGAACAAAAATTAAAAAAGAATACAACCTTTTGTCTCGTACCAAATGAGAAAAACATAAACTTCTAATAAAAATCATGAACTTTACAATTGTCCACCTTGTCGACCAGTCGCACACCAACCTTCTTTCGTCTCTCAATCTCGGAACGGGACATTTATCCCTCTTTTAAATAGAGCACATTTACATTTCCAAGTTAATAATATTACAATATAATAAATACTGTTAACAATTCATAAGTTGAAATTTACAATTATTATTTCTAAAATAATGTTCAAGTACTGTAGTCACCATAACACTTTTCCAATTAAAGAAGACAAAAAAATTGCTGCAAGCCATCCAACATGGCTGTCCAGAACCATCCGACATCAGCAACAGGTAAGGGAAACCGTTCTTTCCAGCTTTCTCCAACCACTTCATCCTATCCAATTCCACAATACTTACAAATTCTGTCAGTATGTTACAATACGTATCTTCCCGTATTAGTACAATCTTTTTCGACTTATAATCTCTGGTACACGTAATCGAGTTGTCTTTCATCCACTCTTTAGCATATGCTATAAGCGCTCTCTCCTTTTTCTTATTACTAGTGTCTTTATCCACAGAGTACTTATTGTGTACTAATTCCCATCGTATTTTCTCTCTGAAAAGTTCATCAGATGCGGCCATCATATGGTCCAATTGGGGTGCTATATCACACAAGCGTGGTTCTGTATGTAGAACTGCCATAGGTCCATTTTTTATCAGGTTCTGGACAGGTATAGGTACGTCTATGTTTCCTACGACTATGAGAATATCATCTAACTGGATACTAGAAGTCGTTTTTTTAGGAGCCTGTTTAGAGAATATCCACTTTATCTTTTTAACATATTTAGCTCTTATGATATTTTTTATCAAATATGGAATGTTAGGAGAGTAGGATCCCCCTTAGCTCCCAAGCTATTTGGATATATAAAGGCTCATAAAAACCCGGTGTCAGTTAGACCAATGGTGGATAAAAAATCATCCCTGTTGTGTGAATTGGAAAAAACAATAGCTACGTGGACCGGGTGACACCTTAAAGGTTACCCGTACACTGTTTCCTCTTCTATTGAGTTCTTAGATAGGTTATTAGAGGTAGGACCTTTACCCCAAGAATTTTATACAGTTATGAATTATGAGTCGTTATATCCTTCTATTAAACAGGCACCGGCAGCTCTTATGTTATATAGATTTATTATACAACATCTTCCCAGCGATGATTGATTGTCACCCTAGTATCATTAGAGCCATCTTATCACATATAATTCGTACTTTGTGTTCCAAGGAAAATATTTTCTCCAGAAAACTGGTGTCCCTGTAGGAGGGACCCTAGCAGGTATTATGGCCGAATTAGTAGTTAGATATAAGGAGATGGAGATAATCGAAAATCTTAGAGCTGAACTTAAACTTTATGTACGTTATGTCGATGATATATGCATAATATGGAATGACAACCAATGTAACCTCTCTTTAGCTGAAAAACTTACTGACCCATCACTAGGCCTTAGCGTTAAGGTAGAGCAGGCATTGCAGATATCCTTCCATTTTCTCGATGTACATGTGACAACTGAGAATGGAGAATATATTTCTAAGCTATACAGAAAACCCACTTATACTCCAGTAATGATACCTGCATGGTCTTGCGATCCAGTTTCGTATAAGCTAGCTGTGTTTAGATCGTTCTTTAGTAGAGTATGTAACCCATATTACCAAATGGAGTGACAAACAAGATGAAATATCTTACATATTAGCATATGGCTTTAAATATGGCTATTCTTACAAGATGATGATGGGCATCTGGAATAGTCTTACAGTTGATGCTTAATCTGCATCATACCACCTCCCGTATGCAAGTTAGTATGCCTCCATACCAATATTATGATATAGCTTACGGTAAGACGTTACACCGGGTCCTTAATAAAACTTTGAAATTCTCTGATTTTAAAATAGCATGGAAGAGAGGCTATACCCTTTTTAACACCCTTAGAAATGGCAAAGATAAGATCCCTGTAAATAGGAAACCTGGTGTCTATGCAATCCCAGTTTTTAATAAGGATGAAGATTCTGAGCAGTTATATATAGGAAGTACCAAAAGAAATCTATCTGCATAAGAATGATGTAGCCATGGGCAAAGTAACCATAGCTTTAGCCAACAAAGCATATCAACAAGATATTGTGATTAAGTGGGCAGATGCCACTATGATAAAGACTGTAGTGGATGTTAGAGGACTTACCACCATAGAGGCTATGGAGATTGAAAAAAGAACTCAGAAATGCCTCATAAATGATAATACTCTAGTAGAGCTTTCAGTGGCGTGGAAGTGGTGTGTCATTTATAATTTGTGAATGCTAGATCAACGCCTATGATTGTATACATGGTATATTCTACATGTGCGGTACAAATGAAGACATGGCACGCGTGATGGTGCATTTAACACCCACAATCAGCATGTATGGGCAGAAGTAAATCCACATGCCACTTACCCACATTCGCATCAGCGACGTTTCTATTCCCACAATCAGCATGTATGGGCAGAAGTAAATCCACATGCCACTTACCCACATTCGCATCAGCGACGTTCTTCTATCAATGTTTGGGCATGAATAATCGGCGACCACTTACTCGGCCCTTATCTTCTGCCAGAACGCCTTGACGAGAAAAAATACCTCACGTTTCTGCAATAGGTGCTGCCAGACATGTTGAACGACGTTCCTCCACACATCCGGCGGGTAATGTAGTTTCAGCAGGATGGAGCGCCAGCTCATTACGTACGAGAAATGCGAAACTATCTGGACGTAACCTTTCCAAACAAATGGATTGGGTGGCAATGATCACCCATTTTACATGCATTATTTATTCCGATTATTGCGGTATTTTTCATGGCAACATTAATCGCGATAATCGAGGTATTCCTGTATTCTAATTGTTTTTAAAAAAGCTGATGATGACTTTTTAAGTCGAAAGTTATTTCTTTAATAAAATTGTTTTTTTTCCACTTTGAATTAGAGCTTATTTCTAGGTATACAATCAAAGCTGTATTATGTTATAGTGAATAATAGTAATAGGCAGCCAATAGATATAATGTATTTCTGATCTATGATTATATTAATAAACAGGGTGTTCAGAAAGTAACTGTACATCAATAAATATACATACACTGAAACCTGTTAAAGTGACCACTCTTTAGGACCGACCTCATTGGTCACTTTTCACAGGTGGTCATTATACAGGACAGTGACTCTCCCCCTTCCCCCCAAAAAAAAGAACAGATTAATCCAAACTGCAAATTTATATGAATTAAAATCTTCAACTTGCAGTCAAGCGATAATGATGGCATCTAGCACATATCATTTCTGACAAATAAAGTCATATAGCAAACATATACTGTATTATAATTGATACTAATCTGTATATGTGCATTTAACATAGTCAAATTTAAATTAAAATACTGTATAAAATTACATATACAATAGTATTACATTTACTTTTTAATATACTGGTTTAACAGACTGTTTTATCATAATAGAAAAATTCTAATGGAATACTAATCCTTAGAATTTTTTCCATTAGATAAAATATACTGATTTTTAGTCACTTTAGCAGGTTAAGATTTCTTAAAATTAACTATGTGAGTAGTAAATATACACATTAGGCAGGTGGTCGCTATACAGAACAAAAATAGTATTAATCCTATGGGAAACAAACCAGCTTTTGAAATTTGGTCTCTTTAGCCAGTGGTCACTGTATCAAGGTGGTCATTTTAACAAATTTCAATGTATATATACAGGGTCGTGCAGGTAAATCCGGACAAATTTAACGCACGAATTTCGCTATTTCTGTTTTGGCGGGAATTTGGCTATACTTGCACGTGACATGGTAGTGACCTTGGTAGAGAGTAGGCATTCACAAAATGGCCGCCAAGTCATCAGCACGTGCAGAGCACGATCGGAAAGTGGCTATACTCGATTCTCTTCGCGCCGGAAAGTCGCCGCGAGAAATAATCGAGTAGTTCGGTTACAAAAAGACGCAGGTTTATGACCCAGCGAAGAAGTTCAGGGAGTCTGAGACGGAGGAAGTTATTCCTGACCGGGTCAAACATCGAAAGCGGTCTGACTAAGAGGAGTGACGAATTTGTTGCCGATTTGATCGAGTGGCGATTTGTCGCCGATTTGGATCGAGTGGCGATTTGTCGCCGCAGTCGCCCATACCATTGGTCGCCCGAGTTGTGGCCTCCCTCAAGCCCCGACTGCAATCCCCTCGACTATTACGTGTAGGGGCGTTGTCGAATCAAAGGTCAACGAAAACCACCACAACAGCAAAGACTCCCTGAAAGCTTCCATTGTCGAGGTCATGACCTCGTTAGACCGAGAGGAGTGAAGCGTGCATGTCAGAGTTTCCGGACCCGCCTGGAAAAAGTTGTAGCATCAGATGGCGGCTACATAGAGTAACTGCAATTGTAAATAATGTAAATATGTTTTTATCTAGTTTTCTTTATAATAAATTTATTTTTTCTTGCAATTTTGTCATTTTTAATTACATCGCGATTTGTCCGGATTTACCTGCACGACCCTGTATATATATACATATATTCAATGTGTATATATATGTATGTATTTATTGATGTACAGTTACTTTCTGAACACCCTGTTTATTAATATAGTTATAGATCAAAAATACATTATATCTATTGGATGCCTATTATTATTATTCACTATATATATAATTTCAAATTGCTGTCATTGGTAGAGCAAAGATGACACCATTTCTAGGTAGCCATCCAGATAAAATTTGGAATTATGAATTTTATTTCTTTTTTTAATATCTGCAATTTTTAAAATTTTTTGAAATTAATCATTTTTTATTTGAATATATTGTCTATAACTATTATTTCATTTTAAGTAAAGGTTGATAAAAAAATAGAAGAAGTTTGTGAAAAATTTTCTCAGCATTTGCTATTCTTATCTCTCAGTAATTATTCTCAGTTTCAAATACTTAATATCATCCGTCAGTTTGACATTCCAGATAAGTTATATAAGGTATAGTAATATATATTAAAAATTTGTATTATAATAAAAATCTATTACATTTCTTATTTTAGAATAATTTCATACAGAAGTTGAATATATTATTAAGATGGCATTTCTGTTTAAATATTATTAGCAATGGAAAAATATATTTTACAAAAATACAAATTTTGTATGAAAAGCCTTTTCAATAAAAGTCTATGATAATTTATCCAATTAAAGAGGAATGATATATATGTAATGTGTGTATGTGTTGTGTGTTAAATGAGAAATAAAGTTTCTTTTTTCTAGCTATATTTATTGCTATCTAGGAAAAACTTTGTCATAAAGCTTTGCATTCTGATGAAGAGTATCAAAACAAGTTGAAAATGTTGATGAACATATGGTCTAAATGACACTGTTTTCAAGTTAGGACGCTTTAAAGCTAGCCAATCACAATCAAGAATGATGCAACATGTGGCAGCAGTGCTTTGTGTGCTTGATTGTGATTGGCTAGCTTTAAAGAATCCTAACTCAAAAAAGGAGCTGTTTATACCATATGTTCATTGATATTTTTGACTTGTTTTGATGTCCCCTACTAGTATGCAAAACTTTAATTGAAATTTTTCTTCACATTATATATGTATATATATTTAGGAAAAAAACATTATTTCTCATTTGACATAAAACATATTTTAATTAGTTTACATTAAAACTATATACAGTGGATTCCGCTTAATTGGGACAGCCGCATAATTGGGACAAATCTCAAAGAATGGAAACCAAACTAATAAACTAATACATAATTTATACACTTAATTTGGACAACTTTTTGCTTAATTGGGACAGTAGCAGAAAAGGAATTTTCAATTTTTGATATATTTTAAAGATTTTTCGAAAGTATGGCAACACTATGCACACTAATACTTGTTGTGTGCATTATTAAAAAATTCCTTATATAAAAATTATAAGAATCACTTCTTAAAAAATCCTGATATAAAAATTATAACAACATTTTATTGTATCCGTAATTTTTCAGGTTAAACCTTTCTACAAGACAATACAGACTAACACAGTGGAAGGAACACGGTTTGAAAATGGTACATTAACCTCAAACACTAATATTGCCAAAATAATAAAAAAAATTGGGAGGGTATCAATACTTTTGTCCACCACTGTAGATATACTAGGGATACTACCCCTTGGATCCTCAATCTGAAGACAGGGCAATTTGCCTGAACACCAGCAAATATCCATATGTAAAATATTTCTAAATGACTTAATCATCATATTGAAAATAGTTTTTATAATTGCATATTAATAAAAACATTGAAAACAGCTGTAATAAGTACAATTTAACTTTGGAAAGGACTTTTCAAATAGAAGTCACAAACTCACTCATGATTAAAGGTATCAGTTATGTTGATTGACAACTACAGCATAAATTATGAAGATGATTAATTCATCAAAGTATTGTTTTTAATTTATATAATTTATTTTTATTTAAGTATTGCAGAAATAAAATGTTTAAGGTTAATTATTAAAATAAAATTAGAAAATAAAAAGTGTAATTTTAAAAGAATAGAAACTCTGAAATGATATCTATTGGATAAAAAATTCTTTTGAATAATTAATTCTCAATCTTTTGAAGTTGGCTGAATAGATGCATGATGGAATATCATGTGGCATCCAGCCAATCCCAAAAGATCCATATTCAGTTTTGAGTCCCATATCTCCATTTTTTCAAGAGGATAGTTGTCTGACCTAATCCCAAAAGATCCATATTCAGTTTTGAGTCCCATATCTCCATTTTTTCAAGAGGATACTTGTCTGACCCATTGAACCTCATCCTTCAACATTGGTTGATCCCTCTCATTTAGTAATATGTTTGCTAATATTCTGGCAGATTGCCTTGTCTTCAGATTGAAGAACCAAGGGACAGAATCCTTTGTGTGTTTGTGTGTGTTTTTGTTTGTTTGTTTTTGTGTATGTGATATATAGTGGATTTCAGTTAATTTGGACAGCCGCATAATTGGTTGCCTTGTCTTCAGATTGAAGAACCAAGGGACAGAATCCTTTGTGTGTTTGTGTGTGTGTGTTTTTGTTTGTTTGTTTTTGTGTATGTGATATACAGTGGATTTCAGTTAATTTGGACAGCCGCATAATTAGGACAAATCTCAAAGAATGGAAACACCAAACTAATACATAATTTAAACTCTTAATTGGGACAGTAGCAGAAAAGGAATTTTCAATTTTTGATATATATTAGGGATTTTTCGAAAATATGGCAATACTACATACACTAATACTTATTGTGTGCTTTTTTAAAAAATTCCTTCACACTGTTGCCACACTAATATAAACATCCATTCTTTAGTAAAATTATAAGTAAATAAAATCATTGATAAATAATACATAAGAATACTGTATTCGGCAACACTAGTGTGATGAGGATCAGTTATCTATTGTCATGAGTCTGGAAACTGTGCATATTGTATTTGGCAACACTAGTGTGATGAGAATCAGTTATCTATCATCCTGAGTCTGGCAAGTGTGTCTGTTTAAGATCAGTGTGATGCAAATTAATTATCTATCGTCGTGCATCTGGCAAGTATATCTATCTGTCGTGGTGAGTCTGGCAAGTGTGCGTCTACTTAAGAGTCTGCCATTGTACCTAGAGATATTCATTTACAGTGTCAATTTTATTTAAAATTTTTAAATCTTTACCAAGATCATTTACAGTGTTGATTTTATTTAAAATTTTTAAATCTTTGCCAAGATGCTAAGAAATGATTTTGCACGTCGATTTTATTTAAAATTTTTAAATCTTTGCCAAGATATCAAGACAGTGTTGATTTTATTTAAAATTTTTAAATCTTTGCCAAGATGCTAAGAAATGATTTTGCACTATTTAAAATTTTTAAATCTTTGCCAAGATGCCAAGAAATAATTTTATTTTCAAGTAAAATTTCTTTGCTGGATAAAATTAAAAGCTGACCATTTAATACAAGCATCGTAGACTCCTGATATACTAAAATCTACCATAGTCCATTTTTTACAACAAAATCAACTGCATGAGGAGTGGGCATTACACAAAGAAATTCCAGGAACATTCAGAAGAAAACGTGATAAAAAGGATCCTGAAGTCGAAGAAGCATTAGTCAATGGATTTCTATAGTTAGTGGGCAAGGCATGATTATCAGTGGCCCAGTGTTGAAGAAGTCAGAGGAGATCGGTAAAAAACTAATAATTAGGTACCTATTTTAATAAATCATTAAAATAGGTACCTAATTATTATATTTTTACTTATTATTTATTTACCTACGAATTACATATTTTATTTTAGAATTTATTATTACTTCGTTTAATTGGGAAGGCTGCTTAATTGGGACAAAATGGCTTAATCCTGACGTGTTTCAATTAAGCGGAATCTATTGTATATAATTTATATTTATATATAAATATGCATATATAATAATATAATAATGTATATATATTAGAAGTTCCATTGGCTGCCAATTTTGGCTGTATCTTCTCTTCTTTGGTCTGGGGATCAGGCAATTGCCCAAAATCCAACCAACTGGTTTCAGGAGGAGATTCTCCATATATGAAATGTTTTTAAATGAATCATCATATTAGAAAAAGTTTTTATTATTGCATACTAATAATAACTCTGAAATCAGCTATTAAAAATTAAGGATTAAGTTTAAAAACACTTGTTTAAAGAGAAATCACAAAGCACCCATGACAAAAGATGTTAAAGTAAGCTTGACTGACAAATATGGCATAAACTGAGAAGACTTAATTTTAATTCATCAAGACATTAAGTTTTTAATTTAAATAGTATGTTATTATTATTTAAGTATTTTTTCTTCAAAGAAATAAATTATTTAAAGTTAATAATAAGAATAAACCTAATAATAAAAAAATTATTTTTTAAATAATTAAACTTTGACAATAATACCTTTTTTTTTTTAATTTTATTAAAATTTTGGGATTTTAGATTTTTCTTTGGATATGACCTAAATGCTATTTCCATGCCAAATTTGAAGTTTATACACTTAGCAATTAAGCTTTCGGCTCTTCGTATGGGAATTTCCATTACTTACTCACTCACTAATGCTATTTATAATATATATTAGATATAAAATGTCATATATTAGATATAATATAAGGTGTCCATAATTTATTCACCTGATTATGAGATTCAATAGAAAAAAAACTATAACAGACATTGGAAAAACAATTAACTATACATTGTTAACTCAAAGTTTTTTCCTCACACTTGGTAACACTGTTACAAATATTCCCTATCTGGTATGTTTCAAATCTTTGCTGTTCCACAATTGGAAGATATGCGTCTGAATTTTTATTTCCAACAAGACGAGTCTTCCCGCACTGAGAGCTACCAGTATGTCTTCTACTTTGGTTTGTTCTCTTAGCCATGTGTTGATCTTGGAGTCCCTCCTAGTGAATCCTAAATGGTTTTTAATTAATAATTTTTCCACCATAAAGTTATAATTAAGAATACAAGCTACTTTGCTAATAAAAAGTGCACAATTTCTCAAACTTTAGACTTTTAGCAAAAAATTTGAGTTTAATATTGATAAAATTTTTAGTTACTACAAATTTCACCATCACCAGTCTTAGGAATGAGCTTTACAAATGTATATAAAAAAATAACAGAATCTAATCTAAGTTGTAATTCTAGAATCATCATCATCATCAAGCACCTTCCCATTTCTATATGAGGTCGCTGTTTTTGATGAGCTTTTTCCATTGCGTTCTGTCCTTTGTCCATTCCCTTCTGAGACCCTTTGATCTCAGATCAAATGTTATTACAAATTTTAAATTGCCAAATTCATTTATCTTTCAATAAAGTCACAACTAAAAAATTTAAAAAATAAACTCAGCACTTACAGCAGTCCCGTAAAAAAAAGCATTTATGATTGCTTCCCAAGTGAGTAACATTTTCGACTAAACAATAGTCATCTTCAACTCCATGTGCTCAAATGAATACAAACTGCAGAAGTTCAACAAACAACTCCGTTCTCCTGGTTGTAACCCGATCTCTGAACATAATAAAATACAAGGTAGTATAGCACATGCTAAACTCCTCAAGTTTCACAGCATACTAACGTAGGCTAAATTAACAGCACGTACAAATTAATCCCCGACAACCATTATGACAATCCAAAATCTAAAACTGCAACTACAAACAAAAAATAAAATAAAAATGTACTTAGCAAACAGGTGTTCGTGTACTTAGCTTCCTGTTAGGTACAAACTACTTCCTTAATGCATACTTCCAAGCTTCCGATATTGCCTCTCTCTTCTTATCATTAATAACATTTTCCTTTCGGCTCTTCATATAAATGCTCATTTTTTCTGCCGTGCTAAGTTCTAATGGTGTTCGCATACCTAGCTTCCTGTTAGGTACAAACTACTTCCTTAATGCATACTTCCAAGCCTCCGATATCGCCTCTCTCTCCTTATCCATTTACAACATTTTCCTTTCAGCTCTTTGTATAAATGCTTATTTTTTTCTGCCGTGCTAAGTTGTAATGGATCATCTACTCTTCGTATCACTTTGGCTCCCATCCAATTAATGCAGACGTCATTTTCGTAGGCCCTTTGTGCCAGCACTGTGGTCAGTTTACCCTGTTTAATGTCCCTCTTGTGCTCCTCAATTCTATTGTTGAGACTTTTCCTTGTGGCTCCTATGTAAACCTTGTTACTGTCGGTGTTGTTTTTGTGCAAAGAGATTCGATAAACACCTGTTTCCTGCCCTGGGTAATATTTATCTTTGACGTTCTTTAATGCTTGGAACACTGTCGATCACTCTTCATATCACTTTGGCTCCCATCCAATTAATGCTGACGTCATTTTCGTAGGCCCTTCATGGCAGCACTGTGGTCAATTTACCCTGTTTAATGTTCCTCTTGTGTTCCTCGATTCTATCGTTGAGGCTTCTCCTCGTGGCCCCTATGTAAAACTCGTTACTGTCAGTGTTGTTATTGTGCAAGGGGATTCGATAAACACCTGTTTCCTGCCCTGGGTAATATTTATGTTTGACGTTCTTTAACGCTTGGAACACTGTCGGTCCTCTTTTGAAAGCTGGCTTCGCTCTGGTTTTCTTTAGAATATTCTGTACCGTTTTTAAGCCTCTCATGGAATCCGGTAAAGTTACATATAGTGGAGTTGTTTGTAGGAGAAGATGACTGTCGTTTAGTCAAACGTTACTCACTTGGGAAACAATAATAAATGCATTTTTACTTGACTGCTGTAAGTGCTGAGTTTATTTTTTACATTTTCTAGTTATACGCCTAAGAAAGCAGTATCATGTTTGAATAAAGTCACAATAGAAGTTTTTAAACAGGTTAATGTTTAAGAGAGATCACAAAAAACTACACAATAACATTATTGGTCTGTTCAGTCATTTTCAGTTACTGTCAATTATTGCAGCTGATAAAGGCAAACATGACTGCATTTCATAAACAAAGTTATTAATAGACTTTTGGCTGCCATTTTCTTTATCTTCCAACATATTCACCAGACTTGAATCCTATAGAACACTATTAGCATACCATCAAAAGTTGCTTCAGACTCCTAATGCATCAATGCACAGATTTACAACTTTTAGTTGGTAATACTATAATGAACATTTATCATTTATTTTAGAAAATACTATAAAGTATGATCTGGGTGTTTTTCGATGTATTCTTTAAGTACTGCTGGATCTATTTTTTGAATAAAACTTCCATTTTTTTCTGCCTCTAGGCTTTCATTTTTGGCCTTCTTTTTTAGCCATCTGTACAAAGTTGCAATTCCCTAATGTTAGGTCACTGACCTCTTTTCTGTTAATAACAACAAAGGTAGGTTCATTGCCCTTGTTTAAAACAAAGAGGTTAGTGCCCATCAGAAACTTAAATAAATCTTCTACTTCAGATTTTGACTTTCCTGTTTCCACTAAAGATATAGCTTTTTCTCTTAAGTCTACACTGTATGCCATTACTTATCTCATATCTCATCAATTCCATATTATACCTTTGTCATTTATTTTGGAAAGTACTATGTATGGTACCTATGATAAAATACTGTATGCTTTCCTTTATCATATCCCATCCATAACTATACTTTATAAAGCACAGTTATGATATTAACAAACTTTAAGTTTCCAAGACTTAAAATAATACAAAACCTTCTTTCCTTAGGTCTTCATCATTATAATGTGTGAAGGCTCTCCTTGTGTAAGATCTCAACGCAGCCTTCTTATAAGACCATTTATTCTTCGACCATCTAGGAATTATCATAGGTGTGGCCTTCGGTTTCCTATAAACCATAGTTTTGATAGCATTATTAACGACCCGGATTTGAACATCTAAAAAGTGTATATCGGTCTTAAGAGAGAAAAAGAGCAATGGGATGCCAAATTACTTGGCATTCAGTTTGAAAACAAAGTAAAATTGTTGGCAGCTCTGGACCAAAGTGCTTATACTCTAAAAACGAAGCTTAAGAAGAAATATATGAATAAGTTAAGGTGGCTCATAAAGAAGCAGGTAAAGAAACCTAGCAAAAACTCTCTTAACTTATGTAAAGTAGTTACGATAATTGGGGATGTGCAAATTCCTACGCAAGTCCAGAATCTTATGAAGAAAGGCCCTTCTTACGCTTTCAGACAATTCGGAAATATACAGGACATAATCCTGAAGTTCGAAAAACTAATTAGGAACATGGATGAAACCTTGAAAGAGAGAGAACTTTGGAAATATATGGAAGAATTTAGTGCTTTTAGGAAGAAGAGCTTTGAGAAGTTTAAAGCCATGATTAGTGATAGAAAAGCCCTACGGGAAGCCTAGGAATGTATGCGACCAGCTCTGTAAAGATCATTAGGGAGGACAAATCTAAAATGATGGTTGTAATGGGAAAAGTCGGTATGATGAGTTTATGGATACCTACTTAAGGGAGTCAGGAGCCGAACTCCTCAATAAAGACCCAACTGCTGCTTTGGAAGGAAAGTGGAACAAAATCTGAAGAAATAAGGACCTACCCTAGTTCCTGAAAGCCCCGAAAATAGCGAATCCAGCTTGTCCTAGGTTGTTTGCTTACACTAAAACACATAAGACTCCTGTTTGTTTCAGGCCGATAGTAGAGAAGTGCAGGTCGCCCCTCTATAATCTGGAAAAGAAGTTGGCAAAGTGGCTTAACATAAACCTCTCGGATTATAACTTTGGTCTCAGCTCTTCCATAGACTTCTTACATAAATTAAAAGAGATAGACTTAGACAGGAATGAAACCCTGACAACGTATGATCTCGAAAAACTGTACCCTCACTAAATATTACTGCAGTGTCGTTATGTTTATATAGGTTTCAACTAGCTGATATGGATAGGTATAGCCAGCGGTATTTAGAGAAATAACTAAACATACCTCTTACTTTTGTTTCAACAGTAAATTTTACAGGCAGACCCAAGGAGTACCGATAGGGAGCCCGTTAGCAGGAGAGCTGGATGAGCTGGTCAAACGATCTATAGAAGAAGGAGAACTAGACTTGGTAGTTAAGCAAGCCAAACTCTACACCAGATATGTGGATGACCTTTTTATTATCTGGAAAGAGGAGGACTATTCACTGGAGCTACTAGACTTATTTAATAAAGATGCATACGGGCTTAAGCTTAATGTTGAACAGGTTGAGAAGACCGATATACACTTTTTAGATGTTCAAATCCGGGTCGTTAATAATGCTATCAAAACTACGGTTTATAGGAAATTGGAAACCACACCTATGATAATCCCTAGATGGTCGGAGGATAAATGGTCTTATAAGAAGGCTGCATTGAGATCTTACACAAGGAGAGCCTTCACACATTATAATGATGAAGACCTAAGGAAAGAAGAATTTACCAAAATCAAGGACATAGCGGAGAGGCACGGATACGGAAGGCATCTAGTACAGAAAATAATAGTGGAAATTGGGGAGAAATTAAGAAGGGAAGACGAGGCTGGGTGAGGCATTGCTAACCAACAAGCCCCCAGTCTGGATCTACAAACAACTCCGCTATATGTAACTTTACCGGATTCCATGAGAGGCTTAAGAATGATAGAGAATATTCTAAAGAAAACCAGAGTGAAGCCGGCTTTCAAAAGAGGACCGACAGTGTTCCAAGCATTAAAGAATGTCAAAGATAAATATTACCCAGGGCAGGAAACAGGTGTTTATCGAATCTCCTTGCACAATAACAACACCAACAGTAACGAGGTTTACATAGGAGCCACAAGGAGAAGCCTTAACAATAGAATTGAGGAGCACAAGAGGGACATTAAACAGGGTAAATTGACCACAGTGTTGGCACAAAGGGCCTACGAAAATGATGTCAGCATTAATTGGATGGGAGCCAAAGTGATACGAAGAGTAGATGATCCATTACAACTTAGCATGGCAGAAAAAATAAGCATTTATACAAAGAGCCGAAAGGAAAATGTTGTTAATGATAGGGAGAGAGAGGCGATATCGGAGGCTTGGAAGTATGCATTAAGGAAGTAATTTGTACCTAACAGGAAGCTAGGTACGCGAACACCTGTTTGCTAAGGACATTTTTATTCTATTTTTTGTTTGTAGTTGCAATTTTGGATTGTCATAATGGTTGTCGGGGATAATTTTGTACACGCTGTTAATTTAGCCTGCGTTAATATGCTGTAAAACTTGACGAGTTTAGCACGTGCAGATTGACCTTGTATTTTATTATGTTCAGAGATCGGGTTACAACTGGGAGAACAGAGTTGTTTGTTGAACGCCTGCAGTCTGTATTCATTTGAGTGCATGGAAATGAAGCTGACTATCGTTTAGTCGAAAACGTTACTCACTTGGGAAGCAATAATAAATGCCTTTTTTACGGGACTGTTGTAAGTGCTGAGTTTATTTTTTACATTTTCTAGTTATACACCTAAGAAAGCAGTATCACGTTTGGAAGCTAATTTAGATCTTCAATTCAAAATGCATATTCTCATTATAAAATAAAAGATTTTAAGCTGCTGCCATTGTTTGAAATCCAAATTGGTCAAGACATAGATAAAAAGAAACTATAACCTGTATTAAAATTATGTTATAGCATCAAAGATTTGTTTGACATGCATTAATCTCTAACTGTCCTCAAATTAAAAAAAAAAAGGCCCCATATTCTCTAAGGAAATATGAAATATGATACTCAATATTCGATAATTTGCCATAACTTTTTACTTTTTAATTTTTTGGCACGAAAGATTTTGTTGTCAATATACTCTGTCCTGATATCGTTTTTTTAATTTTAGTTATGTCAATATACTCTGTCCTGATATCGTTTTTTAATTTTAGTTATAGGAATACTCTGTCCTGATATTGTTTTTTAATTTTAGTTATAGGACCAAAAGTAAAAAAGAAAAAAAATATGAAAGAATTAGGCCTAATTAGCATATGTAAACGATACATAATTTTTTCAAATTCATAATTTCTGCATCGGATAAAAAAAGTATTGATATACAGGATACCTCGATTATCACGGTTTCGATTATTGCAATTTTTGATTTATCACTTATAATTTGATACCAAAATTCGAATTATTTCGCTCCAAATTTGAATTATCGCGGTTTCGAGATGTAGCCAGAATTATATGAAAAAATTCACAATCAACTAACTGAGAGGCGCTGTGGTACTAAAATTTCCTTGTTTTTAACCGTGTCCCATCTGTATTAGTAATCTGTGACCTAACCTAACTGAAGGTTTTTTTGTCAACAGATGATGTCACTTTCCATTCAATAAGAATACTAAGTGGCCGGGTGAAACAAGCCCTTTCACAGGCTGCCCAACCCTGCGGAGGAGTCAGCCGGATTGTGGAGGACGGGGATCGACGGGCCGGGTCCGGACACCATGATAAATATTTTCAAGGGGTGGGATCCGAGACTCGAACCCGGGGCCTCCAGAATGGAAAACCGAAGCGTTTCAACGCTACCAATCCGGCCGACTTATTTCGTTTGGTTACAATAATGTATTTCTTTATCATCAAATTATTATATAATATTTGAAATTAGTTTTTCTATTTGTAAGAGATGTTATCTAATATTAAATCTTCATTAATAAAAATATATTTTAATTATTAAAAAATTTGATTTTTTTTCTGACAGTTGGTTATGACCTGTGGGTTATGATGTTTGGTGCTGACCTCATTCGGTGAAAAATAAAATCACTTGTTATGTGTTTACACGTGCATGTTTAAAAGGAAAAGCTGAAAAATGATAATTTCTTCAGTAATTAAATTTGTGAGGAAAATTCGTAATCAGTTTTGTTTTAAAACTCGATTGATTTACATATGCACTGCACAAAATCAAATAAAAGCGAATTCTTTAGATTCTAGTGAATCAACGAAGAATGGTTTTGTTTCTCAACTTTTGTGTTCTGGTAGGAATGCTTCTAGTGTTTATTTAGCTGTATCACCTAGATTAGAACCAAACTACATAATAGAAAATAGTGATAAAATTAGGGAGCTCGTTCAAGCTAGAGGAATTACTATTGATGTACAATTCTTAGTCGAAAGACTGAAAAGGATAAAAAGGCTGAAAGTAAAAGTAAAAAATAACCGTGAACGTGAAGCACAAGTTAGAAACGAATTGAACAAATTATCAGAAACTTCTCAGTCTCCTGCAAAATATGAAGAATTGATAAACAAACAAAAAGAATTAAGGATAATATCAAGGAAATTATCTGAAGAATTATGGGATTTAGAAGATGATGCAATTCCTGATTTATTAAGAATTCCGAATAAATTGCATCCAGATGTTTTATTACAAAAAAAGATAATACAAGAACATGGATGTCCAAATACATTTTCATTTCCTATTAAATCCCATGCAGAGATAGGAAAATATAATCAATGTTTGAAATTTGCACCATTTAATTCGTATTATTTATCAGATAAAGCAGCCAAACTTGAATTTGCACTTACTAATTATTTTTCTAATTGTTTGACAAAAGCTGGATTTATTAATGTGATTGGCCCAGATTTTTGTAAAATGGTTATTTTAGAAGGATGTGGAAAAATGTATGAAGATATTAAACAATTAATAACTGTAGAAAATGAAGGACTAACATTTTATGTTACTGGAAATGCTTCATTACAATCCTTCATTGCACCTTTGGCCAGGACAATTACATGCAAATCATCTCTACCTCTTTCATATTTTACTGTTGGACGCCTTTATAAGCCTATTAAAAATTACACAGCTGAATCCCTTTTCTCTACTCTTCAGGATGTTGTTGTTAAGTGTCTCATTTCTTCTCATCCCTCTGAATCAACAAATCAGTTTTATAGACTTTCAAAACTAATTGAACAGTGCTATAAAGAAATTAATTTACCTTTTAGAATTATCCAAGTAGGTTCAAATAAATTGTCATCAGCAGAACATTTAAGAATGGAATATGAATTATGGTCACCACATGAGAATAAATTTGTAACCACTGGACATATTTCAGCTTGTACAGATTTTATAAGTAAAAGACTAATGATAAAATATGGAACTGGTAAAAAACCTGAAAGTTATGTACATATCATTGAAGCTACAATAGCATCATTACCTACAATGATTGGTTGTATAATGGAAAATTTGCAAGTTGCAAATGGAACATTTTCTGTTCCTAATGTTGTTATGTCTTATTTTAATAAAATATAATAAATTGCAATTTCTTTATATCTTTAAATTTTATTTATTCGGAATTATCCCAAAAGAGAATATCTATATTAACATTGTAATTGTCTCTTCCAGAATTATAACTTTCAAATTATAAGATAATATAGAAGAAGGCTCCCTGACTTATATAGGATTTATATTTGTAGCAATGTTATGTATATAAAATTTATTTAAATAATAATTAGAGCAAAATATGCATTTTATGTATAACCTCTCTACAAAGTAGGTATAATTTGCACCATTATTAAAATAGTTATCATATATAGAGCATGGAGCGTTATTGAGAACTAATTATCAATAGTAATCAAGGTAAATTTTTTATGTAAAAATTTTTTATATAGTCAAATTAATGAAATCACTGGACTTGTGTACATTTCAAAATTATATTACAGGTAGTCCTCAATTTATGATAGGATTCCATTCCAACATTTCTGACATAAGTTGAGAATTTTTTTAATTCTTGGTTTGTTTGATTTCTGTTTTAATATTTTCATAAATTAGATTTCTACTTAATTTAAAATGGTTAAAGTTGCAGCTTTCCTCATCTTTTATATTTGAATTTTTATTAGTAGTAGTATTTCTCTTATTGGGCATGACAGGGCCATTTTGAGATACAAAAATTGCAATGAGAGAAACAAATAGTTTGTAGTGTGACTACTAATTAGCAACTAATATGTCAAAGGCTGTGATAAGTTAGAAGTTGGTGAATCATTCATTAATAGCTATTGCATGTTATTGCAAGGCTTTGCTTGCTGACTGATGGCAATATTATGATGCATATACAAAAGCAATGTGACATATATATGTATACTCAGGTGGCAAAGTTGAATTAACAAATTTTTAGTAATAATTTTTGGCCATTGTAAGTGTAAATCATCATAAGTTGATGACTACCTGTATATATGTTCAATTTTGTAGAGAGAAATTTTGAAAATTTAAATGGCATATCATTTAAATTTCCTAAAGAAGATTTTATTCTTTTATTTACATTTTGTTGTATAAACAAAGTTAGTATTGCCCTTATGTTCAGGTAATACTTACCTTAGCTTCAACTAAAATTAAGGTCTATTGTCTTAATGTATTGTCTCACTTGCTCTGGGTGCTGTGCTTTAGAGGCTCCACATATTGCAAACACAGTAAAATAAACTTATTAAATAAGTTTAAAATGAAAGAAATATTTACAATCAAATTATTTAAATAATTGTTAAGAATGTTAGACAATGTTAGACATAAACTAAACAAATAGTACCTTATGTTGTATGAAATATAGGAATTATTAATGAAAGATATTCAAATGCCTTTAATTTTCATTGTTATAAAAGTTGGTCTTTTCATAATTAATACATATATATATATATATAAAAACTGCTTTGTTATTACTTCAAAATTTAATCTCTACTAGAAGCACTTAACAGTAGGTGCAAAACAAGTAACCTTTATTGCTAACGTTTTTGATGCATTTGCATCATCTTCAGGCATAAATAGCGGTTTGTTTAAATTTATTTGAAAATCCGTTACGTTATATTCTATTTATGCCTGAAGATGATGTGAATGCATTGAAAACGTTAGCAATAAAGGTTACTTGTTTTGCACCTGCTGTTTAGTGCTTCTAGTAGAGATTAAAGTTGGTCTTTTCTGCTAGCAATTATAGTTGCAACATTTAGAGAGAGATAATTTGGAGTAACAATGGAATTCCAGTTCAAATGAAATGTACAGTCCCTACAAAATTATATACTGCATACATTAAACATTAACTGTTTAATCTTATAATTAGTGCTGTATTAATTGGTTTTTATATGTACATTGTTTCATATTTTGTTAAAAAAAATTTTCTATTATTTTTTTTTTTATCAAATTAAATACATTATGTATAATTTTTCTTTTATAAAATAAAATTTAAAAATTTTATTAGTTTAATTATGATATACGAATACAACTTTAATACGAATTAAATCATGTTAGCCTAGTTTGATTTATATTTATATATTGTATGGTTGCTTTTCATTTTATAAAAGGATGACCATTCTGTTATTTCAGATGTATAATATTGTTTTAAACAGAGATAATAGGAGTCTTGATCTCATGTTCTTTTTAGCACCTTATTCACAAGATTCTGATAACTGTTTTCCCAAAAATTAGTGAGTTTGAGTGCATGACAAAATTCAAACTTGCTGAGTGGCCAAAAATTAGGAGAGATCAATTGAAAATTTATCAGTTCAAGTCAAATTAGTCAATTTAAGTCATAACCACTGTAGGAAGGAAAGAAAACAAAAATAAGTTTATCACTTCAACTATAGTCTTGATTTTTGCTACTTTTTATGATATTTATATTTTTGTAAGATTATCTAGCCAATTTTGCATATAGTCTAAATACAATATTTTACATGCTTAACTTTTTGAATTTATCATTTTTATATTTTCTTATCTGAATCTAATGTTTTATTTTCAAAGTTGGTAAAATTATCTTGCCAATTCTGCATCTAAATATAATTTTTATATATGTTGCTTTTTCAATTATTTTGAGACACCAGATAGCTAAAGTCGATTACCATCTTGAAGGCTCTAGATCTCACATCTTCATTTTTTCAGGAGTGCAGGCAATGCCTGTTGAATTCCATCCTTCAATTTTCTGGTTGACTCACCATGGATTTGACAGTGGACTCAAAGTGGCTGCCATCTGATAGATATATTCTATCAGATGGCAGCCACTTTTTATAATATGTATAATATAGTCGCCTACTTAAAATATATAATATAGTGGCTTACATAAAATTAACTAATTATTTATAAATAAATGTTTTTGCTATATAAATATACTATGGTATAATTTCTCTTTCAAAATATGAAGTTGTGATAGCATTTGTTAAAAATTTTTAGTCTGAAAGGATAACTAATATTGGTAAATTTTGAAAATGAAAACATTATGTTATCTAAATCTAATGTTATCAATTTATATATAAACAAAAATGTAAAATATTGCAGTTTAACAGTAGGTTTAAGAAATGCTCTTCAGATATAGTATTTCTACTGTTTTGGCAACACTTTTAGATATCACTATAAAATTTTCAGGATTAATCTCTATAATATGTATTTTGTATATCAAATTCAACCTAATCCAAATTTTATGAATATTAAATTTTGAAACATTTTGTAAAAACAAGTAAAGATTTCTCAATTTTTTTATACTTTATAAATTATACAATAGAATGAAAGATAACAAAGATAAAACAATGGGTTAGCCAGAGTATTTTCAATATGCCATTACTTATGTAATATTATTTTTGTAAAGCTTAGAGGTATGAAGGTGACTTTTCAAAAGACCATTGTAGATTTGAATAAAATATAATGAAATTACATAATTTTAGGATTGTAATAATATTTAATTATTATAAAATAATTTGAAACTTGATGATAATTTATAAAATGATTAATAATTAACATTAATTTACTTTAATAATTTTTAATAGTTTATTAGAGTGTACTCTTGATTTTACGAACTCGAAAGGATCCCCAAAAAGTTTATAAAATGGAATGGCATTAATTAACATTAGGGACTTTTTGAGACTAAATGGTTCATAAAAATGTGTAGTTTGTAAATTGGAGGTTCATAAAACACGAATCCACTGTAGTGTAATTTATAATTTTTAAATACTTATACAGTCAAACCTCTCTAAGCCACCACCATTGGTTCGAAGGTCCTCTCTGGCGGTTTATGGAGGGTTAATGGTAACATGTGAGAAAACATGTATACAGTGAGTGGCCAAATTATTATACTCACAACAAAAAATTTAGTTTTTGCTAAGTATTTTTAATTTTTTTGTATTTGTGAATTAGTGTGTGTCAGAAAATTATTATCTAGTGTTTTTTGATTATGTTGGCAAAATACTATATTATTCAATAATGCCAGAAACAGTGAAATGCAACATATTAGCATTGCATGCTTCAGTTATATTTCTTTGGTTTCATTGATCAAGTAAATATATACTGTATATTTTTCTTTCAATCAATATTTTAGAGATAAAATAAGTGACTTTATTCAATTTTTTCATGATTTATATTTTGTATGAGTGTGAAATTAATCAATCTAACCTATTGAAAGATATAGGGAAGCTACTGATTTGACACCATAAAAAAAGCAAAAATTGCCACGATATTACAACACTGAATACATACAGCGTGAAATTGTGGTTTTATAAGCTATTTCCCAATCAACAATCTGCAATATAAATCAGAAACTCCAGCCAAAATCTCTTTAGAAACAAA
>AYEL01074181.1:0-12095 GCA_000484575.1 Olivierus martensii | reverse complement strand
AAGGCCTTCAATTATCGCTGCTCTCCGATTATATTCTGCACTCGATCTTAACTGATCAGCTATTTTGTACTTATCCTCAAACGCATTGTCTGCCTGGCTTATTAAAACGTCAGCAGCATTGTAGCGACTAAAACGTCAGAAGCATCGTAGCGCTGACGTAAAATATGGCGGGAAATTCAATTTGAAATTTGTCCGGATTTAGCTGGCGCACCCTGTATTTAAATATAACTTTTTGAAATAACAGTAATAAACCAATAAAAATAACACTTATTACAAATGATAAACATTAATTAAGTAACTCGCAATAGATAAAAATTATATAGAAATATATTAACATATGAACAATATTAAAGTTCATAGAGGGATGTTCCAGGAATCTTCAAGTAATTTTTATAATCGTTCACATTTCATTTCTTTTTCTTTCCCTAAGGCATACTTCCATGCTAACCTGTCGTTTATTAAGATTCTCAGAATTTCTTCTTCTTAGTATTTCAAGGGATTCCGTAATTATTGGTTGTGTATGCGGCACAATTGGTTTTACTACTCTTGTTTGGTACCATGATATCTCTATGTTCTTAGTATATGCTTCCACTGCAAGAGAGGTAGAGAGTTTAGCTTGGGCAATGTCTTTCTTATGTTCTTCTATTCTTTTCGCTAATGTTCTAGTTGTGATCCCCAAATATGCGGCTTCTTCATTTGATTGTGTGTTTCTAATGGGTATCTTGTATACTCCTTTGCGCTCATGCTCCTTAAGTGGATCTTTTTCATTTCGGAGTATGTTAAACAAAGTTGGAGCCCTTTTTGGCACTATTTTTTTTTTCTTCTTTGCTATTTTCTTTTTTACTTTTAGGTTTCTTAAATAGTATGGTACTGGTAGAAAATCGTGTTCGTTGTTTCTGGAAGGTTCCAATGTTTGGCTGTTATTATACATTTTCCTTTTTAACCTCTCTCAGAATCTGTCTTAGGAAAGCTTTATGGTACCCATGCTGTATGCCGATCTTCTGTATGTAATTCAACTCCTTGTTCAAGTCCTGATTTTGACTACAATAAGATAGCGCCCTTCTGTACAAACTTCTAAATGCTGCTTTTTTATAGGAAACTGGATCATTTGACCAATTTGGAATCAGGACAGGTTGATAGGTTGGCTTTCTGTAGACACTTGTTTTAACTCTGTCATCATTAACCTGCAATTGTAGGTCTAAGAAGTATATCAACATACTACTTACCTGGTCTTTCTTCAATTTTAGGCCAAATTGTTCAAGGGTCAATTCTTTGACAAACTCAGCTACTTTATCTTGGTTTCTCCAAAATAAGAATATCGTCCACATACTGTACGTAAAGCCTCATTAAGGGCTGGAACTGTGGAAGCTTCTGTCTTTCTACTGCTCTAAGAACAATTTCAGCAAGGATACTAGCTATTGGGCTCCCTATTGGTACATCTACTTCTTGCTTATATTTTCTCTCTCTAAAGGTGAAATACAAATTGTGACAGATTAAGTGTGCTATCTCTCTCAACATTTGTGGGTCGTTTTGCTTTGGGGGGACATTTTCAAGAAGAAACCTATAAAAATATAAGCATACTAGTTCAAGTTTAAGTGATGGATAGAGGGCCTCATAGTCGTATGTTGCAAATACGTGTGTGTAACTTGTTTGAAGGTCTTTAAGTCTACTCAGTACTGAACTTATTACCATGGTCGAATTCTTCATCTCTCCTAAGATTTTATTGCACCATTTAGCTATTGCTTTCTCTAGAGGATACGTCGGTGCCAGCCTTTTCTCTACAATTGGTCTTGACTCCAGTGGTGTTTTATGCATCTTTATAAACACAAACAGCCTTGGACAGGCCAGTGCTTCTTGCTTGTGGACAGTCCAGATTTGCGGGAAATGCGGACTTCTGACCAATCTTTCCACTTTAGCTGCCAATTTACAGGTTGGGTCCTGCTGTAACTCCACTGTGTTAGTGTTCTCTATGTATTTTTGTAGGAATTCGTCGTAGACCTTTTTATCCATTAGGACAATTTTTTTTGTCTTGTCCTCCCTTGTCAAAGTGTAATTTCTCTCTTCCAGCCATTTTAGAGTTCTCTTAACATCCTTCTTATCCTGTTTTGATTCTAAGACTTTGAGTGAGTCCATTTTGTTATTCTTTTGCTTTAAAAAGGAGCACGAGTGCAAAGGAGTATATAAAGCAGCAAGGGTGTATATAAAGGAGCGTTTTTAAGAATTTTGGTTGCCATAGCAACTTCAATTTTTTGTCCTTTTGATTTGAATTCGTTGAGAATAGAATCCTACCTGACAATGGTGTCAAAACCGAAAATATTAGTAGTTTTATGTTAAATAAATATTGATTTATACTGCTAGAAGTGCTAGTATTATTGCAATTAAATAAGTAGAATCTCTGATTTTAAATTCTGTGGAAAATTGATTCTTGGTTTACGAGTTCTTATTTTACGAGTCCAGAAATGGATTAATTTGTAAAGAAGTTCCTGCATATAAAATATAAACAAGCTTTTTATTACTGAACTAAAAGTAAAAGATTAAAAGATAAATTATGGTTCATATTATAAATAAATGCTTTTTTGAAGCATTTATTTATAATATGAACCATAATTTATCTTTTAAAAAGTGCTTTTGGGACAAATTCAAGATTAATAACAAAAATATTTATAATATTAATAAAATTGAATATAGTATAATAAAACAAAAAATAAAATTAACTTAAAATTAATACCTATTTATATTTAATAAAATCAAACTGACAAATAACACTACCTTGTTTTAACTAACTTAAAATGAGAAAGTTTTTTAAGGTAGAATTCTATAAATGTTTTAATTAAAACAAAAATTTACTTTGGAAACATTTTTGGTCTATTAGCCTCCCATCAGCTGTTTATATATACTAAGAGATAAAACACAGCTCAATGGCAGGAAACATTAATTCTCGCTGAAAGCGATTTTGCAGTATTATCAGTGTAATTTCATTCTTTCTTTTTTGAAAATTAACGTTTCCTGCCATTGAGCTGTGTTTTTCCTCTTAGTCAATACATTTCAGCAGTAATACTCTGAACTTTATGTTTATATATAAATGTGATAGGGGCTCAGGCCCTGCAGCTGCCATCCCCATGGGAGACTGTGCCCTTGGTTCTCATCTGGAGATACAGTGAAACCCCGCTCGTGCGTTCCTGTATCGTACGACTTTCCCGCTTTAAATGTCTATTTTCGGAAGTCCGAGCATTTTCCTATACATGCAATGTAAAACTTTCACTTTCCCGCTTTAAACGTCTATTTTCGGAAGTCCGAGCATTTTCCTATACATGCAATGTAAAACTTTCCCTCTTCCTACGTTTTAATTATATAACTTTTTTATTATGATGTCATCAGAGTTTCCGGTTTCGTGTGTTTTCCCGGCTCGTTCGACTTTTCGGGCCGGTCCCCGAAAAGTTTCAAAATCGGGGTTTCACTGTAGTTGAAATTTAGGCAAATTGTTCTAACTGGATTCAGGAGTATGTCTCTATACATGAAACATTTTTAATTAATAATTATATGAATTATAATGTAAGTAAAGAATTTTCATTCTTGTATACTAATAATAAATCTGAAAATAGCTGTCAAAAGTTAAGGATTAAGCTTGAAAAAGCTGTTTTTAAGTAGAAATCACAAACCATCCATGGTGAATGATGATGAAGTTAACTTGATTAACAAATATGGTGAAAACGTGAAAGACTATTCATTTTAATTCATCAAGGCATTAATTTTTTTTAATTTAAATAGCATTTTATTATTATTTAAATATTTTAAATGAGAAAAATAAATAATTTAAGATTAATAATAAAAGTAAATCTAATAATAACAATTTTATTTTATTAGTTTATTTTTAAAATAACCAAATTATCAAAGGATATTGCACTATCCATCAATAAAATTATTATTATTTTTTTTAAATTTCAATTTTTTTTCCTTTGGATGCAATTTAAATGCTATTTCCATGCCAAATTTGAAGTTTATACATCCAGCAGTTAGGGCTGGGAGTTTGTATTACTCACTTACTTAATCAGTCATGCTATTGAACATATACATATAAAACATATACAAAAACTACATATACACAAAAAAATTATTTACTAAGAATTCCAATCATTTTTTGACGGTAATAAAAATTTCTTTTTCACTTTAATGAGCTTTTGAACTCTTATTGACTATATTTAGGAAAAAGTGAAGAATATATAATAATAACATAACTGTTTTTGAGCTTATACTCTGATTGGATAAATGGTCAATGTACTCTTGTACCTTGCATAGAAAGTTGAGCAAGTCAACTTTAGTATAAAGATGCAACATATAACCATACAGCAGAAGTGACATCATCAGCATTGATATAGTGGTATATTTACATCACATTTTATGTCTGTGAGATCCAGCTTTTAGTAAATCTTTATTTTTTTTATTATTATTATAAAAAACCTACATAAAGTCAAAAGTGACATAAATTGAAACAGCTTAAACCAAGGTGACTGTACATCCATTTTAGATATTTATAACAAAACAATGATCACTTTGGAACTTATGATTAGAATAAATTTTCTTACAGAATTGAAATGAAAAAAATAATCATACCAGGTTATTAACTTTATATTCAGATTTGTAAATAAATTAAATGTAAAATATAAACACAAAACAAACAAGATAGATTCAATATATTCAATTAACAACTTCATTAATAGAATTGAAAGGAGATATTGAAAAAGGATGCAATAAAGCTAGTTTAAAAAATTTCTATATCTGATAAGCAATAATAACCAATGAATCATTGTTGTAAGTAGTTATCAATATGTTTTAATATTTATTGAGATGGGCTTTTTCAAATTTGTTGGCATAAAATTCTATATAAATAATAGAAGTTGTGATTTCAGCTATATTTTCTTTTATTTTTTGCTGGAGATATTTTTATTGAGCTGGTTAGCGTTTTAGTATAATTGAAATTATATTTTAGCTGGTTTTACTCCATTTGTTCTTAAGAGTGATGAAATTTTCTTTTACAAGAATAATCATTCTGCTGACAATTTTATTTCCTGCAGAAGAACATAAATTAAGAATCATTTAGTGAATGCTTTAAATAGAATTTTCTCTTATATTTATAAAATTTTTATTTTTAAAAATGTTTTCCATTTGTTAACTCACATTTTTATATTTCTTTAAAATCTGGGACTTTTCATCTCGGGGATAATTAATACAGGTACTCCTCACTTAATGACTGGGTTTCGTTCTCACGACTCGGTCATACAACGAATTGGTCGGTAAGCGAAAAACTTGTTCCTATATTAAAATATTGGAAATAAATTTCAAATTAAAAATTTATATCTTAATTATGCACAAAGTACAGTATTTTTCTTCAGTTTTTTTGGAACTACGAGTGCGGGGAAATTACAAACAAAAGTCGTAAGCGATGCGTATGAGCAAAAACCAAATATTCTATGAAAGAAAAATAATCTTAAGCTTAGATGTAAGTTCGAGCAGTCGTTAAACAGGTAGGTCGTTAAGTGAGGAGTACCTGTATTATAGATTATATTTATTTGTGTGTGTGTATGTATACATTCACACATACAAGTGCTTCTCTACTTACATATGACCTATGATGGGGTTATGTTTTGATAATCCATTGTAAGTTGAAAAAATTGCAAGTAAAAAATAACAAATACTGGAAATAGTTTTAATAATAATAGTAAATAATTGAAACTGGATTCTCCAATGTGACAAAATCATCTGGAATTGAATCCAACTCTAGGTGGTGAAATTGTCCAGAATTGAACCCAATCCTCCAAAGTAGTAAGCAATCACTTTACTATGTAGCCATCAGCTGATTATAAATTTTTTATAAAACAAAGTTTATTTTTAGGTTATTTTCATAGTCTGTTGGCAAGTTTGGAATATCACAAGTGCAATTATAAGATTGGATTATTATAAGTAGTGGAGCACTATATATATTATGATAAAAGTGATTAATCTAGTGATTATGCATAATTGCTAGTTATTATGCATAATCACTAGATAATACCAATATCACATAATCACATAATACCAATGATTTCATTAAGTGTGATAAATTTATTTTACATATTGTGAATTAATCACATTTACTGGTGATTATGCATACTCATCAGTTTGTAGTGGTAAATTTGATAAATAATGTATTCTCATTGAGTAATCTTTATTTTAAGTTTGTGCTATGTGATGAACAATTTTTTACAATAGGGAATGCACCAAATATCACTCTATCTCTTAGACAATGTGCAAGAAAAACATCAATTTCAGGAGGCCAGTAGTACTAAAAGTGCTCATGTAAAGGAAAATGTAATTCAACCAAATGCAAATGCAAGAAAAATGAGAAATTATTTAATTCAAAATTTCATGATGGTTTGCCATGTTTGAATAAACAGTAAGAATTATTAGAGTTCTATATTTTTTCCAACAAATTTTTTGATATTTTTGTACATATAATTCTAATATTAAGCTGAAACAGATTTTATTATATTCATTAAATCATTATAATATGAATAAAACAACAAATGTATTTTTGATTCATTTTATTAAAATTAGTTTAAATCCATAAATTACTTTATTAAAACAACAAATTATGGGTATAAAGGAACAAAGGCGATCTGGAGATATTATTGATAACAAAACAAGAAACAGACAAAACTGCCATTATGGATCCCCTAAGGCATCTGATCCTCTATATAGAAATGAACTTCCTATGTCAGTCACCAATTCAATGGTTGTTCTTGAGGCAATAATTGAAAGCAAAAGGTGGGAAATTTCATGATATTTATCTAATTTATGAATTCTATTTTGGAAATTATGCAAAAATTGCTTTAAACGTAATATTTTCAGCGATATTTATCAAACTTATCAAATTCATTTGAGAATTATACATAATCACTGATAAAAGTGAGAAATTCTGATGTATTTATCAGATCTACCAATTTCATTTAAGAATTATGTAAAGTCATCAGTAAAAGTGAGAAAGTTAGTTAAATATATCAAACTTACCAAGATGATTGATGATTATACATAATAACCAGCAATTATGCTTAATCACCAATTAATCAATTTTACCATAGCATACATATTATAAAGAATCTAGTAATAGATTCATCTCTGTTATAATAATTTATTCCACACACATATAAATATTTTATATAAAAAATAATGTAAATATAAACTACAAAGTTCTGCTCTTCTATGAATAAAGGAATCACAAGCACTTTAAGTGCTTGTGATTCCTTTAAAAAATAATGTTTATATTAATTTTACAGGTGCTCTTCTATTTATGATGGAGTTATGCTTTGATAACCTCATATCATAAGCTGAAAAAATCAAAGTCAAAAATGACTGGCAATGGTAATTTTAGTAGTAATAGTAAATAATGGAAGACTGGATCCTCTATGATAAAAATCACCCAGAATTGAACCCAGCCTTCAAGGTGTAAAATCATTCAGAACTGAACCCAGATCCTCCAAGATGGTAAGCAATTGTTTTACTATGCAGCCATTAGCCAAAAGTAAATTTTTAATAAATCAAAAAATATTTCTAGCCAATATGCTATGAAAATAGAAAAGTTCTTAATTGCATCATCTATTGGGGACATGTTGACAACATCTTCCTAGTGGTATGCTAATACATTAGATACAGTAAAACCTGTCAAGTTGGACATCTCTCTAAGTTGAACGCTTTTTCTGGAACCAGACAAAAGCCTACATTTTACTATATGTCCAAACCTCTATATTCTGGACACCTCTCTACTTTGTATCTTGAACAACTGTTTCTAATAAGACGGACAGACGGATACTTTTTGATTATTGGTTAAAATATTAGATTTAGAAGATTAACCAAAGGAATTTGTGAAAGAGAAACTTATAGCATTGATTAGTCATACCTTGAGATAATTTGTGAAAGAAAAACTTATAACATTGATTAATCATGCCTTGAGATGGTTGTTAGATGACTTATTTAATCCATAGTTTATTTATTACTGTAAATATAAACACTGAGCATTGAGAAAAATCAAACCAAAACTAGTCAAATTATAGTCAGAATATTATTGTAAATACAAACACTGAGCATTGAGAAAAATCAAACCAAAACTAAGCATTGAGAAAAATCAAACCAAAACTAGCTAAATTATAGCCAGAATATATATTATTGCAATAAAATTAGCATTGAGAAAAATCAAACCAAAACTAGCCAAATTATAGCCAGAATATTTTATTACAATAAATTAAAAATATTTGGGCTATAATTGGCTAGTTTTGATTTGTTTATATTTTACTGTTTCTTCTGTTGCTGTGATTAAGCTTTCTTTAGAGATGTTAAAAAGCAATAAAAGAGAATAAACTGACATAAGACCAAACAAGTGAGTTGTTTATCATTAACTATTCTGGATGCAGTGAGATGGATTTATGTTGTGTGACAAGAAGTTTCACAATTACTGAGATGGATTTATGTAGCATGACAAGAAGTTTCACAATTAACTATTCGGAAATGTTTTTAGAAAGCTGGGAAAGTTTCACAATTAACTATTCAGAAATGTTTAAAAAAGTTGGGTACCCTTATAGTGAGGAAGGAATGCAAGAGGTCAATAACTTTGACCTAGGAGAAGAACTCAGTGCTCTTCCTGAGAACTACACTCTTATCCATCCTGAATATGAAAATTTCACAGCCAGTGATTTAATTGAAAAGATTATATCCAGCTCAATTCGTATAGACCAGGGCTGTCCAATTATAATGAACCCGAGGGCCTTAGCCATGTTTACTAAATATATGGAGGGCTGCAGTTACAAAAAAGGGGGAGGGTCTTTGGTACTTGATACACTTTTGTCTCAACAAACAGAACAGATAAATATAATGACTTTTGGAAACCAATTTTATTTCCAGATTAGCAAACCTTATTACAAAATTATATTTACCATATTGCATCCAATAAACATCTTAATAAAAAGTTATAAAATATAAACAGTTAAAAAATATAAAAATAGCATGTATGTATCTATTTAATGTGATAAATAATGGTGCACAGCAGCATTTACAAGGGCTGGATATTTACATCCATTCCTGTTGTAGTTATCCTCAGAATATGTAAAAGAAGAATCTCCAAGGCAGGTTCCAAATCAATTCTTAACTATCTTCATGTTAGAAAATGCACTTTCACACAAATAAGTACTACCAAACATTGATATTACTTTCCGACCAAAATCACAAAAGTTAGGAAAGCGTTCGTTAAACACAGCAGTTTACCCATGTGATTTTATGGAAAAGTCATTTTCCCACCACTACTAATATACTCGATTTTCATTTTCTATTTTACGTTTTTTCTCACTCATTTCACAAATACAAGGAACTCGTGGTAAAATAAAAATTAAATTAAATTAAAGTGTAAAATAAAATTAAAACAGAATCTCACAACAACAGTCACACCATGACTGAAATGGTGTGTTAGAAACCAAAAAATAACTAAAACTAAAAATGATATGATTGAGTCTTATAAAAATGTGATGTCATTGATAGCTTGTTGATCATTAAATAATTGCTAATAATTAAGAAAAATTAATTAGTTGAGTTAATATAATTCAATTTTAAGATTCTTTTTATTAATCTCTTAAAAAGTAATAAATAAAAGTGGAAAAAAACATTAAAAAGTAATATTATATCACAAATCGTGAAAGCCTTGTGGGTCACTTTTTGGACAGCCCTGGTATAGACTTTGTTGGAAGAGAAACCAAATGATCATGAAACAGTTTTGAAATAGCACTTTACAAAAAAAAAAAAACAAAAACCAATTTTTATTATAATTAGTCCATTTTTAATTAAAGATTTATTATACTTTATTCATTAAAAATCCTTAATACAGATGCAAAACATTATTTGTATTATTTATAACTGAGTCTGTACTGTAATTTGATATTATTTATTTGAATTTTTGGTTTTAGCAGCTGAGGTGTTTAACACATTGAGGCCTGTACATTGAAAAGTCTTTACATAGATTATATGTTTGATATTGGTGTGTCAATTTTTCAATAATTCCATGCATTATTTATATTCAAAAATATTTTCCTTTTGGAAGTATTTGGAATAAAATTTTGTATTTCAAAAATACATCCATTTGGAATGGATCCATTTTTGCTCATTTTTTTATTTTCTTTAATTTTTGCATTGATTTTTATTAAATATTATTTTATTTGTAGATTTTTATGATTTTTTTTGTTTTTATCTGAAATGTTCAATCATCCATTTGATCTATCTGATGGTGATTGAAACATGATAAGTGTGGGGGAATCCAAACTCCGAATATATAAGGTATAATTAAGACGTAATTAAAACAAGCAACAGAAATAGGAGATATAGAAAGGAATTGGAACAAAAGGATAAACTGCTTGTTAAAACAAATATATCAAACTACAGCGACATATCACGTCGTATTTTGATCATCGGGTGGACTCTCGTCCCCAATAACAATAAATCGCGGGGGGATAAGTGCAGGTGTCCGATGGATAGTTGACACCTAGCTCGGAGAACATTCCAAGAAAGTAAACATCTTAGTTCTCAGCCCGGAAAAAAGGGTTAGAGAAGATCTCAGGTATTTAAGAGCCCGTGCCGCCCTTGATCAAGGCTTCTCTTTTACTCGCTCGTCGCTTCGCCTTTCTGGGATCTTCGTTCACATATCTGCCCCCACTTCGTTACTGTTGAACAATCTTCTTGGATTATACCAGGGTAATGCTGAGATTCCGTGTTAGGTTTGGAAGCCTGTTGAATCTACTCAACTCTCCAACTATCATCTGATTTCAACCTGTTCGTCACTTTCTTTTCATCTGTGAATCCTTGGTATTCATCAAAATTTCCATAAAGCAACTAAAGACTGTGTGTGCTGGACTAAAGACTTTATATGAGGTCGTCTTGCCGATCTGTTGATCGATGGCCAATATTCCTGTCATCATCGTTTGCGTCGAACTCAGAATAATACAGGTATCTCTCTCTCAATGTCACAGATTTATTATTATCGATTGTACAAGTCTCTCTAAATAAAAGAAGCAACTGAATTTTATTTCAACGTAGTCTTGTCTAACAAGGGGAGGTTCAGACATTTGGGTCACCGATTTTTTTCATTTTCACACCTGTAGTAGTCCCCTAGGACAATATAATGTGTGAGTAATAAAGGACACCTGTAGTAGTCCCCTAGGACAATATAATGTGTGAGTAATAAAGTACGGGGAGGTTCAGACATTCAGGTCACCGATTTTTTTTTGAAATTTTGCATACCTTGTAGTAGTACTTCTAGGACAATATAATGTGTGAGCAATAAAGTGCATTACTCAAGCATTGTCGAGAAAATTGCACAAGAAGTTTCGTATTGAGTTCATATATTCTAAAATTTAATTACCTTTTGAATGTCTCAGTAGTGTAGTGGTTGAAGATTTGCTTTTATAATGTGTGATCGCTGGTTCAATTCTTAACTTTAACAATTTTTTTATTTTTATTTATTTATTTTATTATTATTATTATTTTTGTCTTGCATTGTTTTATATAAATCCAGTTATTTATATTTTTTTATTTGTTTTAAATATTTTATATATGTTTATATATTTATATTTTTTTATTTGTTTTAAATATTTTATATATGTTTATATCATCATTTATATTTTTTTTTGTTTTAAATATTTTATATATGTTTATATCAAATATTTTTTTATTTGTTTTAAATATTTTATATATGTTTATATCAACGATAGTTTCTATATATTTTTTGTCAATAGATGAGCCCCACTTTCTATTCTGTAAAAATATTAACTTTTTGACTGTAAAATAAGTGTGGTTCATTTGAAAATTACTTCTCTTCTCATTTGTAACAAATAAAAACTATTCCGAATGACTTTCGTTGATAAAGTTTTTAACAATCATTGAAAGTAATAAAAACCAAACAATGTTTATCAAAATCAGTTCCATGAGGTTGAAGTTGATTCACAATTAGCGAACGATATAGGCCAGTTAAGAAGCCAAAGATGTATGATTTCATTTCATTCGAAACAAAAATAAAATTAGTGAATCTA
>AYEL01074177.1:0-146663 GCA_000484575.1 Olivierus martensii | reverse complement strand
AAAAAACTTCGAGACTGGTAACAGATGTAACTCGTTAATGGAAGAATGATTAATCCTGTCTGTTTTTAATATTAAAAATTTCCAAACATATTGAAATAATACCGGAAGGACAAAAGAATATTAAGACTGAATTACTAAAACTGTATGTGGTATTATATAAAACGTTTGGCTTTAAAATTAAATGCGCATGCGCTTCTCTGAAGACTTTGTTACGTCACCGAAGAAATTGACGCATCGTCTAAAAGGCGTTGAGCCAAACCTAAAAGTACTGCATCCATAAAATATTATTGTATTTAAAACAATGGAACAGACCAATTGCACTGTTTATCACATCTGAAGAGAATGAATCTTTAATTACGATAGCTAATAAATAAGATGTTCCTTTTGGCTTTACGCCAACAATCTGCAAAGCTTTTTACTCACTCACTCTTTTATCAATAAAGAAAAATAGCACGCATCACGTAAGCGTGCTATTTTTCATCACGTAGCGATGAGCAAAAAACGCGCATTTCTGAAAATTTCTTACGCATCCTAAGGATGTGTGCATTACACTTAAGACAAGACCTACACAACTTTATATACATTATTATATCTTCTAAATTGTTTAGTTTCGATTCACGCGCATTTCTGAAAATTTCTTACGCATCCTAAGGATGTGTGCATTACACTTAAGACAAGGCCTACACAACTTTATATACATTATTATATCTTCTAAATTGTTTAGTTTTGATTCGAATCTTAAAAAATGTTATTTATTTATCCAGCATATTAAAATTTGTATTGTATTTATAAAAATTGTATTATCCTTCAGCCTAGACAGCCAAGTGTTAATTTGAAAGAAAACAACAAAAGAAAAATTATAAGTGAAGTTAAAAAAAATTGATAAAAAGAAAAATTATTCAAAAATTTATTATTTAAAAAAAATTTTTTTTTAATTTTTACATTTCTTATTGAAAAGAATATTTTTAAACCTTGTCTATGATTCATCAGCATATTAAAATTTGTATTGTATTTATAAAAATTGTATTATCCTTCAGCCTAGACAGCAAAGTGTTAATTTGAAAGAAAACAACAAAAGAAAAATTATTCAAAAATTTATTATTTAAAAAAAATTTTTTTTTTAATTTTTACATTTCTTATTGAAAATTAATTAAAATTAATATTTTTAAACCGTATCTATGATTCTAATACATGAATATATCCCTGCTTATAATTTGCTAATATTTATTTATTATAATTTATGCATAATAGACAGGTGCAACTTCAGTTCTGTACTTAACAATGGTACCTATTATCACTTTATAAAATTTTAATTTCAGATTAGCTATGATTCAGATTCAATTTCAGATTACTGTCTCTATGTACTTTTATATGTCCCTTGCTTACTACCTGGATTCAAATTTCAAGTAGATGAAGGATTATCTCTTCAGTCAGCAATGCAAGTCATATATAGGCTTCCATGAAGTGCACTTTTTTGAAATTTCATAATGCAAAAAATACACTTTAGCTTGATAGACTATCAATGTTCAGTATACCTGCCTAAATATGCCTGTTATTTCAGTATAGCTGCCTAAGTATATATACAAAACTATCAAAAGATGCAAATATAGCAAATATAATAATTTCATGAAACTGCTAAATACAATATAAGTAAAATGATTAGTCTAACTATTGCAGTTAAATTATAATTGAAATAATAATCATTATATTAAACACCATAAAAATTATGTGTACAATGATACCACAAATAGATATAAAGGGGGAAATAAAGTAAATTCAATCAATACATCGGTATTAATTATTCTAATAATAATAATTATCATTGTGCAATTTTTAGCATTTGGAACCATAAACAAATTAGCAAACTTTTTTCTATAATAACCACAAATAGATATAAAGGGGGAAATAAAGTAAATTCAATCAATACATCGGTATTAATTAATTAAAATTCTAATAATAATAATTATCATTGTGCAATTTTTAGCATCTGGAACCATAAACAAATTAGCAAACTTTTTTCTATAATATTTGGATGTATAGTATATATAATTTTAATCATATAAAAGTAGCTCTGAAGAAAAAGTTTCTGAAATAAACTTTTTCTTCTGATTAATGCTGTTTGCTTTTTATATATCATTTATACCATCAGGAAGTAAAAAATGAATCATAGAGGCTTTTAACAGTTTAATCTATAGTTTAAATATCAAATGACAAATATTTTATTAATATAACAAAGTTTCCCTTAGTAGTTTAATTGAAAAATTTATTGAATTTATTTCATAAATTAATCTAAGTAAAAATTATGCTATCTAATGCTACTATTATGAATTATAACTAAATTTTATACATTAGTTACAGAATTATAACAAAGTTTCCCTTAGTAGTTTAATTGAAAAATTTATTGAATTTATTTCATAAATTGATCTAAGTAAAAATTATGCTATCTAATGCTACTATTATATGAATTATAACTAAATTTTATACATTAGTTACAGAAATTAAATTGCTATTAATTTTAATCACTACAAATAATAATAGAAACAATAGGTAATAGATAATATGTTGTCCAATATACATATAGATAATCACATCTAGTATTTTTGCATTTGACATATACTTGCAATATAACTAAAAAAAACAATAACAGTTTTACTGATTAAGATATTTTAATATAGATAAACGATAGTTTAATGACAACTATGAAACTGAAATGTTGATTATGCAACATATAGTTTCATTATGGAAAATCTCATGAATATCAATTTATTTTCATTTAGTATCATGTTCTGTTTCATTGATTTGTTATTTATTAACTGTGTTTAACAATTTAATATTCACTGATGATAATCTTAAAAAGTTGTTTGCATAACAAATGATTTTAGATGAATTACATTAAAACTAGGATCATTGCATAAGATATATTGTTAAAAATTCATAAATCTAAAATGTCTGATATCTTTAAATCTTTATAAATTTATACATTGAACTTTAGAATGTTTGTCATAGTAGATTTGTATTTATGATAGTGTTGCAATTAGTATATTTATTTACATACTTTGAATTTTATGTAATTTAATAATATTTTCTCAAATAATAGGCCATACAGTTATCATTTTCATAGTTTCTTTAAAATTAATTTAATGTAAGAGTTGACCATCTCTAAGAAACAAAACTTTTCTCTAGAATTAATCTTTTGTATCAAAAACCCCAAAAAATTTCAGTTACCACTCTTAGATTTATTTAGAATTATGGTAGTAAATAGAATTTTTAATGTTATTCTATATAAGCTTCCAAGTCAATGATGTGCTGATTATATCACAGAAAATAAAAATAATCAATCATTGTAACCAGGAACATAATAAGTTACTATTATTTAATAATAATTTAAAATATTCTTGCTTACAAGTGTTTGTGTGTTTCAGTAATTATAAATATCAGTTTAGTCTGATAAATGCATTTCTAAATAAATTTAATATATTAATATCTGTGAAAATAATTTTTTAGATTAATGCTCCAATTGAAATAACTTCTGGTTAGCATCCTAATGTTATCAGTTTAATTCAAAGTGGATATAATTCTTCTGTACAGATAAATAATCAAAATTGATAAATTAATCATTAATTTGGTGATGCCTACCATAAGTGAAAATTTATTTCTAAACATTAAAAATTCCATTTATTAGTTATAAATTATGCCACAATAATTGGTATGATATGATGATTCATATATACTTTTTAAATCAATTTTATATATTATGCATTGTTTTGTTTCCAAAATTGGCTAAATTTTTGTGGAAACTAACCTTCATAGGACAATCCGAATGTTAATTTTATTAAAAGCAATATATCAGTTTCAAGTTTTGCGTCCCCAAAAAATTTGCCAGTTTGCTGCAGGTTCGCCATCCCTGCTATAGATGGAACATTAAATCTAATTCGTATATAAATACCTAAATGGATCCATATGAAAATTTATAAAGAAAAATAGCATTTAGTGAGGAGGAGTATTTCAGATTACGGTTTCTCCAATGATATAACTTTCACTCCGAATCTTCCAAGCTATAAAAAGTTGCTCAAAATATGGCCATCTGATTCTCTGCCCACATATTAGAGATACTGTTCTCATAATGTGATAAAATATCTTCAAAACATGATAAGTAATGACTTTCCTTATCTATGCATAAAAAATTTTATTGGTTCACTCTATTTTATCATATATAAAGACAATAATTAAAAAGTATCGTAAACTATGATATTTTATCTATGCATAAAAAATTTTATTGGTTCACTCTATTTTATCATATATAAAGACAATAATAAATATCATAGTTTACGATACTTTTTAATCAGATTTAAATATAAATTTGAAAATATAGCAAAGAATAATTCTTTTCATTTGTTTTCGAATTAATTGTTGCTGTTTTTTAACCATTATAATAAAAAACAAGATCGATTAATCCATCTTACTTTCCATTATTCCTATTTTACATTATTTGAAAACTGATCCATCGAATCATTATTATACAAGTATTATGTAATAATGATCCAGCTACATAAGTATTACATAATTCACATATAAAATTTTGATATATCAGGATAAAATTAT
The DNA here is from genome assembly GCA_000484575.1 of Olivierus martensii. NCBI lineage: Eukaryota > Metazoa > Arthropoda > Arachnida > Scorpiones > Buthidae > Olivierus > Olivierus martensii. Next base: position 142,061 of record AYEL01074177.1, on the reverse strand, counting down.
ATATAAAAAAGCTCAAATCGGATCGAAACGATCCAAATCGAATGATTATTATCTAGATTTTATCTTCTGATGGATACAAAACAAATATTAACTACGAATTTCATTCAATTTGAGTAATATTTATGCATGAATTAATTAACATAAGGCATACGAACATAATTATATAAACTGATATTCAATGGCTCATACTAGAATTGGATAAAAATGTTATTATTTTGTAGAGCCATCTTTTCAATGATAGGACTTAATTAAAATTTTAACATAGTTTTCTGAATAAAAAAAAAACTTGAAGACAGCATTAAGTCTATGGGATCTTATAATAATCTTATTACTATATTCTCCCATAGACTCAATACGGTCTTCCGATGCTGTTGTCAGGTTATAGGTAATATTGTTTCAGCATATTCTTAAATATGGAAATCATTCGTAAATGCTATACTAGTTTATTAAATGCTCTCTATTTCAATATCGTTAATTTAATTTATTTCATTTTTCAAACTTATTTTCTTTTTGTTTATGTAAAATTTGTCCTCGTAATTAATATGCAATTAATCCAAATGAATTAATCAAAACAAATAAGATAGCTGTTCTTTTTTTATAATTTTATAGAAAATATTTCCCTAAAATGGTAGTTCTAAACAGTTTTTATCCATGGATTATTTGTTCTTAACGTACAGATCGCATAGTCCATTCCTCGATAGCATTTTTTATACTAGTAGATAATTCTATTAATATTGATAGATTCAAAATGTGATGATTGACGATAAGATTTTTAGGTAAACTTAGTATTATATGATTTCTTAGATCATTTAAATAAATTATAGTTGAAATTTACCATCTTTGTGCACTCCTTAAGAGTTCTTAGACCTCCAGTTAAAAATCTATTACTCTAATAAATAAATACTATCGTTAGCTGACTTGCAAAGCATGGTTTGTGACTAAAAAAATTAACGATATTGGAAAATCGTATTCAGATATATATAAATTTTAACACACCTATAAAAATGCTAATGTATATAATATTAGATTAATATTTTTGTTACTTTAAAACAGTTATAGTTTCAGTAGAAAAGTGATTTTCTTTCATAGTTTACTAAGTTGTTTGATTTAAAATAAGAAGTAAAATTTCGTTAAATGAAAAAAGTGTGTAAATTTTGCATCACTATTTATTAACAATTCTTTGAACATTTTCATAACTTTCCTGGCTTATCATCCACTAGAGGAAATGCCATGTAAACCTATATATTACAGGCGATATCTTGACAGCTTATTTTGCTAGTAGGAGATGGCAAAATACATAAATATTGCAAATAATCAAAGGTTATGTTCCTATAAGTGATTACATATAAGTTTGAGCAATTTATTTATGATGTTTTAGTGAAATCGAAGTCAAAGTCGAAGTGGCTACAAATCGTACTAAAGTGGAGAACCGTGTTTCCATTTACCCTGTAAGCAAAACTTTACTTTGATTTATTGGTTGGTTGATTGATGTTTCGACTCTGGAGGAAACACACTATCAGACAAAGTTTGCAAGAATCTATAACAATGTTATAGACCTACCTATTCCTAAATGAATCATTTCCTCTTCGGAAAAAAAAATCAATTATTAAATGAATATATACACTTGAAATATGTTTTGTTGGAAATTTAAATTTTTAACTACACCTTCTTTTTTCTATGAGAAATTTGTTTTCTCCTACCAGTTTAATTCAAATTCATTAAAATATAATCTTGAATATTTATGGTAATCGGAAAAAATGCGATTCAAACTATCAACTAACTTGCACGCAATCTGTTTTGCAATAATATGAATTTCTTGAAGCTGAAGCAAATTTTTATGATTATTGACTAAACTAGCAATAGAGAATAAGTTTCTCATACACAAAGCAAATTTTCTTGAATTTTTAACACTGTTACGCAAATTTTGAATTTTTCTGCCTAAATATAGTATAATCCAAAATTAGAAAAATCTAATAAAAGATTGACGCATTTATTTCGAACAAATTGTATGCATTGCATAATAAACTTAACAGTATGTCTGAAATGTCCATTGAAATGCAAAAGAAATTCATGAATAGTAGTAACCATTTATTCGATTTAATGCTTTTATACGTGCTTACGATTTAAGATAGCATTTTTGACCATATTTCACAAAAAAACAAGATATTGTGGTAATCATTTTCTGTTATTATACATCTTCAAAATATTTCAAACACACAATCATCCTGAGTATATTACTCCGTACCAGCCGTATGTCTATTTTTGAAATTCATGTTATCACATTTACAAGATGGCGACCATTCTGAATTTGAAAAGAAACGTTACCTTCGAAATTGAATATATCGCTATTTGTCAGAAGTAAAAATTATATACATGTACATGTTAGTCAAGCAATGCCTAAAGTAATGATCGATTTTGATAATATTACCAGCCTTTCGTGTAATGGTAGGATATAGGAAAGGTTGGCAATGCTCTCGGAATCGATTCCTCAGGACAAACTGAATTATCCTTTGAATTTTTTCAATTGGAGATTTCGTTTTTCAGAAAACGGTCCTAAAGTTTTATGACATCGTATCCGGTTTTAAAGTTACTAAAGAATGTTGAGTTAACAAAACCGAAGCATTAAATTTTGATGGATCGGCAATTTCGAAGCGCATTAAATGAATAAATAATAAGAATATAAATAGATGCATTTGCAAAATCTTTCCTGTTATAGTTTCTCTGTGTTGTCAATTTAAAAATTGAGATTTTTGTAACACTTTAGTAGGAAATATACTTCCATTATCAAAGCCTTCAATCAATCAATAATAATTTAATCTTAGCACCCAAACTTTCGTCTGCATATTGCATCTGAGTAAAGCTAACTATATTATACGTATATTAGATTATATTAGGATTTGTTTTATGCAAAAATTATATATACACGAATTATTACTGCTCACTTAAATATTTGATATTATTTATATTGTTATAGTAATTTAAATTTTAAAAGATTATTTAAAAAAATAATTATTTCTATAAGAGAATTTAAATTTTCATTGTTTCTATCTCTAGTTTATTCTTAATATTTTTTTCTTTTCTCTAATTTTTTTTTGTGTAATATTTTCTTCCATTAGCTATCATTTTTTTTCTTCCATTTTTGCACAGTTTCATATTCTTTATGGTATTATTGTATTTGTTAATTTTCTAATTTTGTGTACAAATGTATTTAATTTTTCACATTTTTATTTTCTTAATTTATTTTTCTATCTATATTATGTTATTTTCTTAATTTTCATTTTTTATCTATTTACCACTTCTTTCCCTTTTTCTTTCATTGATTCTGTTATGATTTTCCTTTCTATCATATTTTTTTTTTTATATCAGTCTAATTTCATGAATCATTTTAAGTCATATTTTTTCACTTCTGTAAGGCATGTATATAATTTGGAGTATCTGTATTTTTTCAGTTTCCTCATAATTTTGATTTAAAATAATTGATTGATAATCCTCTTAGTGTTTAAAATGCATTTTGCTTCACAATATACAGATATATTAGAAATTCATAACAATGGAATAATTTTAATTTTTTTCTAAAAATAATGTATGTTATACAATGGAAGAGAAAAAAGTCAATCATTTTTTCTTTCAGGAATTTAATTATAAAATTAAATTCATTTACTGTTTAAAGTTAACTTTTGTTTTAATAAAACATCTTTGAAGATTATGTCATCTTTTAGATTAAAAGAATCTAGGAAAGAAATATTAGAAAAATTGTTTTATTCTATTAATGCAATTAAAAATTGACAATATTATAAGGGAATATTGCATAAGAAGTAAAGAATTACATTTTTTCATTATTAGACTGAAATGAAAACTATTCAACTAAAATAATATGAAATAAATTATAAGAATTTTATTTGAAAACATTTATTAAAAATGAAAGTTAATTTTAAGCAATTAAATTAATTTTATTTTCTTCTTTTAAATTCTTAATGCTCAGCTGAATTACAGAAAATAATTTGGATTTTTTTTTTCAGATGAAATCTCGAAATTTTGACAGAGTGGAAAAAGTAAGTATAACATAAATAAATAAATTTTTAAATTTTAAAGTATATATGGTTATTAATAATATAACTTTCATTATTTCAGCTGTTTCAGCGATGTTTGATGAGAGTCCTTAACATTGATTTGTGGCGTTGTTACTTAGGATATGTCAAGGAAACGAAAATGTCTCTTCCTTCTTATCGGTAGCACATAATGGTTTCTTTTCAATGTCCTTAAGCAACATAAACATTTTATCTAATTTAGAATTTCTTTTTGAGTAGAGAGAAAATGGCACAAGCCTATGATTTTGCTCTAGATAAAATGGGTATGGATATCATGTCTTACCCTATTTGGAATGATTATGTAAATTTTTTAAAGAGCGTGTAAGTTTTTATATTTAATTTTAAGCTTAAATTAATCAGTTGTCATAGTTTTATAATTATAAATATTTTTTATCTATAAAATGCAGAGAAGCAGTTGGTTCCTATGCAGAAAATCAAAGAATTACAGCTGTAAGAAAAGTATATCAAAGGGGAATAATAAATCCTATGATTAACATTGAACAGTTATGGAAAGATTATGTTTCATATGAACAGGTATTAGTTGGTTCGTATTCATATCATACTGCTTCTAAAAATGGTCAGTTGTTTAAATAATAATATTTTCTTTAGGGAATAAATTCAATTATTGCTGACAAAATGGTTGCAGATAGAAGTAGGGATTATATGAATGCTAGAAGAGTTGCAAAAGAATATGAAGCTGTAACTAGAGGTCTGAATAGAAATGCGCCTTCAGTTCCCCCTCAAGGAATTCCTGAAGAATCTAAACAGGTATTAAATTCATCATTAGTTAGTATAATATTCATTGTTAAGAATTCCATTTTATTAATTGTGCTTAATAATCATTTTATAGGTTGAATTATGGAAGAAGTATATAGCTTGGGAAAAGAGTAATCCATTGAGAACGGAAGATCATGCGACAATTACTAAGAGAGGTGATATTTTATTTCTGTTGTTTGAAACTTTTTTGATTGAATCAGTTTCTCATGTATAAAATATAAAATTCTTATAGTCATGTTTGCATATGAACAATGTCTCTTGTGTTTGGGTCATCATCCTGATATCTGGTATGAAGCTGCATTATTTCTGGAAATGTCAAGTAAATTATTAATAGAAAAAGGAGTAAGTTATGAATTTAAATTTTTAATTTGTTTCTGCAATTGTTTTTTGTTATTATCAATAAATTTTTAATACCTTTTAAAGGATATGAATGCTGGTAAACTGTTCAGTGATGAAGCAGCTGCAATTTATGAAAGAGCAACTACAACTCTTCTGAAGAAAAATACTCTTTTATATTTTGCATATGCTGATTTTGAAGAGGTAGGAAATCTCTATATTTAATTACAAATAATTCTCAACTTATGATGATGATTTAGTCAGTAAATTTTGGGATTAATAAATGCAATTCACATGTATATGTTATCATGTGCAATGGTCTGATGTACCAAATATATCATTTTTTGCTGGTTCCTGTAGTTTTGTGTTTATTAAGTTTATTATGATAATGTGTAGTGTAACAATAAATATTTGAAATGGGCACTCAGTAAATTTAAGACATTTCTGACTTTCAATCGTTTCAACATACAACCCTGTAGTTTGAACTAGACTCTGTCATAAATTGAGGACTATCTGTATTTATTTTTTTATGTAAATAATAGAAATTTTCTAATTATAAATTTAGATAAAATGATAAATTATTTTGCATATTATAAATTGCATAAATTATGTATATATGAATTATGTATTATGTATATTATTATTTTGTATATTCTAGGGAAGAATGAAATATGACAAAGTTCACCAAATTTATAACAAATTTATAGACATTCCAGACATTGATCCAACATTGGTAAGCCATTTATTTAAGAAACAATATATTTATCATAATTCAAGAATTTTATTATGTTGAATCTATTATTTTTTTATTATTTAAAAATTAATAAATTCAATATGGTAAAAGAAAGTTAAGTTTCAAAAATATTTAATATTACTTTCAGGCTTACATTCAATACATGAAATTTGCTAGACGAGCAGAAGGTATTAAAGCAGCAAGAGCAGTCTTCAAGAAAGCTAGAGAAGAAAATCGTACAAAATATCATATATTTGTCTCTGCTGCACTGATGGAATATTACTGCAGTAAGGTAGCATTTCATTGCAATAAAAATTTTTAAAATTGCAATTTATTTTTGATCTATCTAAGGTTTCAAAATTTCCTATAAATTTTGAAAATATAACATATTGCTTTCAAACTTTTAAGGAATTTTATAACAGTAATAAAAGTTATTGATTTTAAATTTAATTTTTATAGGATAAGAATGTTGCTTTCAAGATATTTGAATTAGGATTAAAGAAATATGCAGATAATCCAGATTACATTCTTGCATATATCGATTATCTATCACATTTAAATGGTAAATATACAGTAAATTTTACAAAAACTAAACTCAAAAACAGTAAACAGTTTATTGTTCTTATAAACATCACAATAATTACAATTATGTAGTGCTTTTGGCAAAAATGGATCTTCTTCAGCATAACTTACAACTAATCAAACAAATCTGAACATTAGTTATAAGTTATGCTAAAGAAGATACATTTTGCTGAAAATGCTTTATAATTGTAATTATTGTGATGCTTATAAGAACAATAAACTGTTTCCAGCTTTTGAGGCTAGTTTTTGTGTATTTTACTTTGAAAAGCAGCATAAGGAAGATAGATGTATTTGTAAATTTATTTGTATTCTTTATAATAAGAAAGAAGACAACTCTATTTAGTACTAAAAACTAATTTTAATCAAGAAATAATGTTTTGATCTGTCAGCAGATCATTTCAGTTACAGATCTTCTAACTGAAAAATTACAGATCTCTTGACAAAATAAAAATATTCCTTAATTAAAATTAATTATTGATTCTATATAGTATTATCTTTTCTTTTACTTTGCTACTAGGATAGATTCTTTACATTTTCATAATTAAATTATGTAATGTAATATTATTATTTCAGAAGATAACAATACAAGAGTATTGTTTGAACGTGTTTTAACATCAGGAAGTCTTGCAGCTGAGCGTTCTGTGTAAGTTAAATATTTTAAATTTGATAAAAAAACTAAAAATTTCATTATTAATTAGATTAATTTTTGAAACTCTGGATCTGAAATTAAGCATTATTAATTTATATTCAGAGTTATTGTTTAATGGATTTAATAACAATATGAATTTAATAACCAATAATCTGAAATTAAGCATTATTAATTTATATTCAGAGTTATTGTTTAATGGATTTAATAACATGAATTTAATAATCAATTTATTTTAGAAATTATATTTAAAAAATTAAGGAGTGAATTTATCTTTAAATTATAAAAACCAAATCAAAATAGATTCATCAATCAAAATTATATTTTATTAGAACTGATATGCCTTATGCATAGATAAAAGATAGAAAGCAAATAAATAGTAAATAAGTAGCAATTGGTAGAGAACAGAAAATTAAAATAATAAATAATAGAATATATAACTGAAATTGGTCACACTATAATCTTTCTTTCTATGAACATGGGAAAGCAAATAAAAATTAATAACCAATTTTATTTTAGAAATTATATTTAAAAAATTAAGGAGTGAATTTATCTTTAAATTATAAAAACCAAATCAAAATAGATTCATCAATCAAAATTATATTTTATTAGAACTGATATGCCTTATGCATAGATAAAAGATAGAAAGCAAATAAATAGTAAATAAGTAGCAATTGGTAGAGAACAGAAAATTAAAATAATAAATAATAGAATATATAACTGAAATTGGTCACACTATAATCTTTCTTTCTATGAACATGGGAAAGCATATAAGTGTTAGTGCATTCTACTTTAAGAATTCATAACTAAGAAGATAAGTAACCAACACTAAACTGTTTGGCTATTTTAAATCATTTCCTTTAAATTTATGTAAAAAATCTTCACCTTTAGTATTTACAACTACATGGGCAATCCCTGGATAGACAAAACAGTATGTTACATCACAATAACATAAATAATTATAATTCATACATTTTATAAAAAGCATGACAGTTAAAAAACAAATAAAACAAAATAGTATAAATGAAAGATTCATTTATACTATTAAAAGAACTGTAGTCAAACAAGATAATCAATTAGACTGTTTTATTATAGAGATGAAATGTTTAAATAAAAAAGAAACATACTTTGAATTCTTGCATTTTTCAATATATATATTAATTTATTTTTTCTTTAATTGAACTGAGGCACATTAATTGATATTTTATCAGAATTAAGAATGCCATTGATATAGTTCTGTAGATAAAATAGATCTCATTGATTAATACAAGGGGATGCCAAAAACCTCTTACCCTCATCATGCCATAGATATGCTAAGAATCTGAAAGTTTGTTCTCCAACTCTTCCTTCTCTTTATATCAATCCTGGGGCCACTTTTTTCACACTTGTGGAACAGTTGTTTAATCCCATCTTTGAAGTTTGCAGATTTAGAAGCAAGCCTGCCCTCCACAGCAGTAATAACCTCATCATCAAAGAAACTTCTTCCCCTTAAATGTTTTTATATTTCAAAACAAGAAGTCTGAAGGTGCCAGATCAGAGAATATGAGGTATGGAGTAATATTTCACAACCATATTTGCACAGAAAAGTACTGTTTCTGCAGCTCAGTGTGCAGTTACATTGTCAGCTAGCAGAAACAGAGCAAAACACATTTTTTTTCCTTGGTAGTGTCCCATAACTGTAATATGTGCCAGTTATTGTCAACTCTTTTTGTAATTAAGAGAGACAAAAAGAGTCAATATGATACAGACAATATGATCTTGCTGGATGCATGGTCCATGTACCCTTAAGATCATCCTGTAGGCTAATATGACTACATTTGAATTCCCATTTCCATCAATTCATAGTCTCATATGATGGACATTCCTCAACATACATAGGTGACACCTCTTCAATGGATTGTTTGTCCAGTTTTCCCTTGAAGATGAAGGAACCATATCATAACCATATTTTGTCCAGTATGATACCTTCTTCTACTATCACACTTCTGACTCTGATTAAACAGTATTTGTCAAAACAAAAAAGCTATAGTAAGACAGTAACCTATCATTGTTTACAATATAGTTCTATAGCACACATACAATATAGTGAGAGTAAAAACTTTTCAGCTTCCCCTTCAAATATACTCCATTTTGGGCAAAGTGTTGATATTCAGTACATTTTCAAAAATTGTTTAGTGACTAATACTTTCATTAAACTTCAATTATTAGTTTAATAGCATTGTTATATTCACTAATTACTTTATTCAGAATTGACTGTGGAGCAAAACAGTACAGAATTATACCAAAAGTAGAAGTTGAAAGAATGGTTGCATATAACCAAAGCCTTAATATTTCAGGATGAAAAATACAGTGTATATAATAGCCAGATATCAAAAGTGATTCCTAAATAATACAATGCTCCATTGAAAATACTGTTATTAAAACAAGGTATATACATTCCTTCATTAATTATCTTACAGAGAGAGAATATCATATCGGTTGCTTTATTTATATTGAATGATAGGGTGTTTTGATTAAAGTAGACATGAATGATTTAATCAAAACAAATCTCAATAAAAGTAAAATTCCAATTATACTATTTATATCCATCTCATGTACAGATGAGTTTGCATGAAAAGGCACATCATCTATGGTTTAGATGAAGAAAATTGCAATAAAACTTTTATTTTATATCAATAATAAAAAATTTTAGAAATTTATTCATTCTGTCTGTTATAAAATTAAACTGTATTAATAAGATTTTGTTAAATTTGATTTTCTTTTTAAATTAAGTTCAGAAGTAGAATTTTATTGTTAATAATAATCAAATATTTCTCAAACTGAAGATATTTTTAGCATATTTCTATTCTATTTTTTCAACAAATATATCACCAGAAAGTGCTGTTATATCAAAATAAATATTTATTTCATTTATTTGTAATAGAATAAGATCAATTTTTGCTGGAAAAATAATATCTTCAATTTTATGCATAACTACATAATTTCTTTTTATATTTTTATTAAACCAAAAGATTTAATTGCTTATCAAAGTAATTTGAACTAACAATTCTAGTTCTAAAATTTATTTTTTTAAGTATTAATCAATTTTATGCATAACTACATAATTTCTTTTTATATTTTTATTAAACCAAAAGATTTAATTGCATATCAAAGTAATTTGAAATAACAATTCTAATTCTAAAATTTATTTTTTTAAGTATTAATCAGAAATTCTTTATACAAACATTAAATAACTTATTAATTATACAAAATTTAGCATATATATACATATAAAATCCATCATTAGTTATCATCCGAAAAACTTATTTATTCTTTATATTATTATAAAAAATAGGAACAACTTTTAAAATGAAAATAATGATAGATTTTATCCAAAATGTATTTTATTTTATTTTTTTTGTAAATACAATAAATTATTTAATGTTTTTTTTTTAAATAAAGTATTGTTAGAACTCTTTTGATTGTCTTTGATAATCTAATATACTATATATATATATAAATTTATCAATGCAAATCAGATTTATTAAAATTTATTGAAAATTCTGTAACATAAGAAAACAAGTCAGAAAATTAAAACTGCTGTCATTTTGCTTCAAGATAGAAAGTAAATTAATATAATTGACATGCATTCTGACATCATGATTAAATCTATTTAGAAATAAAATTTGAAAAATTGATTTATCATCAAATGTACGTAAAAGTATTGTAGATTTTAATTAAAATAAATTTGCATGGTGTTCCATTCATGTGTGATTATTCAAAAATTTTTCGTTATAACTGAAGAAAGACAACTATACCTGAAAATATTATTTAGATAAATTTAAATTTTTTTGTGTTTTTTCTAAGCTAGTATTTATTTATTTATTTATTTATTTGATATATCAGTAATTTATTTTTTATCAGTGTATAATATTACATGAAACTACTTGCTTTAAACCAATTACAAGACATACAGCTCTATTAGCAAGTATAAAGGATCCAAAAACGTTATACCATAATAAATAACTTTATACTTGCAAATAGAGCTGTATTTCTTGTAATTGTAAAAGTCAGTTTATTAACTGGATTGGTAAAATAATTTTGAAACTTTCAAATTTCTATTTCATTTATTAATGAAATATTTATCAAAATAGATTTTTAAGAAGGCTTTGTTTGTTTTGGAAATATGTAAATCGTCAATAAAGCATACATTATTCATTCCATCTCTAAATATATCTTTTCTAAAAACTATGATTTCTCAAATTTCTATTTCATTTATTAATGAAATATTTATCAAAATAGATTTTTAAGAAGGCTGTTTGTTTTGGAAATATGTAAATCATCAACAAAGCATACATTATTCATATGTCATCATATTCCATCTCTAAATATATCTTTTCTAAAAACTATGATTACAGCATATAAAAACTGTTAAGTTTTAATACATAAAGATGATCTTTAAATAAATGTTTTTGTCTTTTTATTTATGTATAATATTTAAGAATATATTATACAATTAAAAGTTAACGAATTTTTTATAAAATTAAAATAAGACATTTATGGACCAAAATTACAAATAAATAAAACAAAAGTTTTATAAAAGACCTATTTGGTAAATGATTGGCAATGCTTTATTATAATATTATGCTCTCAATCTATTATTTTCTTTGCTTTTTTATATATAATTTAAATTGATTCTTTTTATTGATCTGCAACTAATTCCAATTTTTGACTATCATAGTTCTGTAAACATTGTATACTGTACTTACTATTACAACATAATCATATATTTACAGCCAACAGTATAAACATATCAAATATTTCACTGTGTAGAGTGATTCTTTTTATTGATCTGCAACTAATTCCAATTTTTGACTATCATAGTTCTGTAAACAAATTGTATACTGTACTTACTATTACAACATAATCATATATTTACAGCCGACAATATAAACATATCAAATATTTCACTGTGTAGAATAATTTAGCATTATATGTTCATTTTAACAACAGTAATTTATGTATTATTTTTAATTTTGTTAGATAATGGTCAATTGTATTATAAAATTTACTTTACTATTATCAGATTAGAAATCAGATGTTCATTTCATTTTTAGTTATGCATAAATGCATATCTTTAGTTCTTTCAGCAAAAAATATCTGTTTTTTAATTCTTTCAAATTGCATATTTTATAGGAAAGCTAACAATTTTTATGTAAATCAAAATTAATAAGCATTAAAGGAATAAAAATATATTACTTAAAATTTGATAAAATTAGCATTTATATGTAAGTCTAAATCATGAGATGATATATTATTAATATTAGATGAAATAATAAATATTTCATAATAAGTTTTAATATTCATTACATATGCATTTCTATATACGTAATAGAAATTATAAGATTTTTATCTTACAGTTTATATAGTGGTAATTTTATATAATAAATTGAGAAATTTTTTTATCTTAGTTTTTACCTTTGATGTTGCCAATTATAATTATTTTATGAAAAATAGTAATATGACTAAAAAACAAATAATAATTTAAAACACTGTGAACTGTTACATCTTTTCTTGAAGTGTCTGTTTCTAACTACAGCGAAAGTATAAGAATGCAAAAAAAAATCGTAGAGCTCCATACCAAGTACTGTGTGAATCACTCTCTCTATAAACAACTCTCTTCCCATCAACCCAGCTGAAACAAATAATAATTTAAAACACTGTGAACTGTTACATCTTTTCTTGAAGTGTCTGTTTATAACTACAGTGAAAGTATAAGAATGCAAAAAAAATCATAGAGCTCCATACCAAGTACTGTGTGAATCGCTCTCTCTATAAACAACCCTCTTCCGATCAACCCAGTTGACCTCACTCTTGTCCCACAGTTTGCATATTTTGGCATCAAATTTGCTCACATCACCAAATTGATGACAGTCTGTCAGGTTGACATCCTACCTTTCAAAACAACACTTTTATGTGCAATGAAAGCCATCCACACAAACTGTATATGCTAAATCAACAATACTAATGCATATGCTAAATCAATTTATGTATTTTGTCATAGAAGCAAGACAATTATCTATATAGTGATTCTGTGTGCATATAGACATGGGCCAATTTTATATGAGCCACCCTTATAATCAGTGTTTATGAATATCTGTACAATTTAATCGATGTTAAAAAATTTCTGTTAAATGTTTAGTTCATCAGTTAAGATACATATTTAAATTAATGTAAACAATGCTTTTATTAATATCAGTGGCGGCTCGTGGATGATTTTTGTGGGAGGGCTGAAAAAAATTATAATAAAATACATAGCTAAAATACGTAGTGCAGACTGCAATGTTGGCAGCCCATGATATACATATCACAAAAACGTATATCACGGGTTACTCCCACCTGCTCAATACACTGACTATGCGGTGTGACTCGGTCTGCACTGACTGCAGTCCTGATGAGTACGCAATCGCACTGACTCATACAATACACACATACAGAGCGCCTATCGAGGTACTTAGTACCTACAATTCAAAAATAAATATACTACGAATGGAAAAAATATGTTTTTGTAAAATAATTGTATAGTAATGTAATAGCTATAATAATTTAAAAATGTTTTCATTTTGGTAGGAGGGCTGCAGCCCTACAGCCCTTATGGGCGAGCCGCCACTGATTAATATACATTATTTGTTTTCTATATAATAGCATACTTCATTCTTTTATTTAATGACATACTCTAAAGCAATGTTTAAAAAATTGCTTTTAATATGATTGGTGCTTTATTTTGTATTGTTAGCTTTTGGACACCTGTATACTATATTAATTTGATTTAGCTCCAGTTTATATTTTGCATTTAGAAAAATATATGATTTCAAATAAGATAAATTTCTCATATTCTTCATATTTTCCCTTAAAATTTTCATTTATGAGAAATGAAAATTTTAAGGAAAAATTTTTCATTTATGTGAAGTATATTCCAAACATCATATTGATCATTTTCATAGTGTTTAAATTTAAACTTTGAAATAAAGAATTCCTTGTTCTTTGATAAAAATATATTCAAAATAGCATTATTCAGGTAGTCCTTGACTTATGACCACTTGTACTTACAGCAGTGATGTAATCCATTAATTCTGTTATTGATTAATGCAATTCAATGGGTTCCTATCAATGACAATGGCATGATATATGGAAAATGTTCTGCTTTGTTTCTGGATCTTGTAGTTTTGTATTTATTATATTTATTAAAATAATGTATAGTGTTCTAGTAAACATTAGTAATAAAAAAAATACATAAATTTTGAGTATTTACAATTTACAACAATGGGATTTGAAATTAAATCCTGTTGTAAGTTGAGGACTATCTATATTTTGAGAAAACCTTGGAAAAGCTTTTAAAATTAAAATATATTTAATATTTAAAGTTAACTAATTTTATCATTATATTGTAAATTTTAATATTGTAATATTTATTATATTTTATAATGAACATTAATATTGCTTGTTTTTGGTATTTTATTATTTTTAATGCTAAATAATGAAAATTTTTTGATTATCGATATGTTGATTAGTAAAAATTTTATCATTTATTTATATTATTGAAGCATGAAAATTATTACTACTACTGATCAATAAAATTTCTTTATTATGTTGCATTTTAAATTAATAAATATTCAATATAAAAGTTCAGTTAATTACATAAATTCAACTGACATAAATTACAGGCATATCTCATTATTGTGGCAATTATGTTCCAGATCACCACTATAAAGAAATTACAGTCTTTTATTTGCTAATGCATATAAAAGCCTAAAAAGATATTTACAATATTATTCACAAGTACACAATAATGCTATGCTTAAAAACTCAGCCAGATGGCTGCATTTTAAAAACATTTGCATATCACCTTGGAGAATTCAAGTTTGATTTCACATTTTCAATTTTTGAGAATGGCTCCAGCTTGGCCCATTTATGTATTAATTTATGTTTTATATACCTATTTTAAATATTATTTTGCAGATAATTTTCATTTTGAGGTATAAAATAAAAATATGGAATATAATTGAAAAGTGCTGTATTAGCAAAGTACTGTAAAGAGAGTTATGCCTATATACCAAATATAAAAAATGTTGACACACAAAATATTGTAATAAGATCTTTGATTTAGTACAGACCTAACCAATCTGTGATACCATACTCTTTTGTGCAAAAATGATTTTTATATAACTAATTTCCACTACTTTTTTTACTCATGACACACTAAACTTATTATTATTAAAGGCTCAGTGTTCATAGAAACCTATATGAATAGTAATTTAAGGATTATCCATTTCAATTATTTATTATAATACAATGCACTATTGTAAAAAACTTAACAAACACAAAACTTCAGGTTTCAGATATAAAAAAGGATGCTGTCAGTATATCAGATTATTGCACATGGATTTGTACATAAGTTCTATGATTGGTCAATGTAATTCACTTATCAATTACACTGCTATCACAATCTCAAAGCCTAATTGCATTTACATCAATATATCTTGTCTTTAATATCTATATGTATCATATAATTCTTAATTTTACTATAGTAGTTGTAAAAATCATTTGCATAAGAAAGTTGGATTTATGTAAAGTTCAACTTACATAACATTTGCAAGAAAAGAGTTAGGGAATTTACAAAATAGGAAAATGAATTACTAGTAATGATTTTAAATTTTGTATTATTATTATTAAATACTGACTTGAAATTTTTAAAAATATACTTAAAATTATAATTGAAATATATATATATAATTCATTTTAAAATTATATATTAATTCTTTGTAATAAATATAATTGGAAAATTACCCATCAAAAATATGAAAACTATTGTAAGATGTTGCCATTTTGAGTGTTTAAAAAATTTTTGATCTTGATTTGTATTTCCAATTTATATAAGATCAAGCAAATACATGTTAATATTAGGTTTAAATTATCATCAAAACATATATACATTTACCATTAACTCTTTTATTTTCATATCAATATATCAGTTATAAATTTATCTCAACATATATGTTGAGATAAATTTTTTTGATAAATTTTGATATATTATTTTTCTTCCCTATGTAATCTGATTTGTTTTCAAAGTTTGCACTTAGTTAATAGCTTTTCTATTGATTTTCTTAAATATGGCATATCAATGTTGATTTTACAGATTTGTAGTTACATTAAAACTTTTTCATTATTTTTCAGAGAAATATGGAATAAATTTTTAGAATTTGAATCTAATATTGGAGATCTGTCTAGTATACTTAAAGTTGAAAAAAGAAGAGCTGCAATAATTGAAAGTGTAAGTATTTCTTATTCATTCAATGCTTTGTGTAGTTTTTCCTGTAATTTATTTTCTCAATTCAAACAGCTAAAAGAGTTTGAAGGAAAAGAAACTGCACTTCTTGTGGATAGGTATAAATTTCTAGATCTCTTTCCCTGTTCTCCATCAGAACTTAAAGCAATTGGATATAGGGTAAGTTTGATATTTTCGATTTCATTTCATTAACATAATAAAAAAAATTTATTGCTTTAATTTTAACATTAGGAATTAGCAAAACAGCATGTAGTTAGTTTACCTACTACTTCTGTTGTGAAACGTGAGGCTATTTTAGATGACGATGATGAGAATGGAAGAAAACCTGCTTATCCTCGCCCAGACACTAATCAGATGATTCCATTTAAACCAAGACAAATTTATCGTAAGCTATAAATTTATTCTATTTGTGTAACTAGATTATCTTATATCTTTGGAAAAGAAAGTTCTTAAAAAGAGATTTTTTCCAATGAATTTAGTAGTTTGGATATAAAATTTAACTTTAGTTTTATGTCTTAATTAGGCTTTCAATTGATATTATAGGTGTTTCTCAAGTTACAAAATTTTTCACATGCCATATTTCAAATTTTAGAAAAATTCAAAATTTATATGAGAATTTTAAACATTATGATAATTAAATAAAACAAATATAATGTAAAACTACATAGTTATTGAACATATTACTGTAGTTTTTCAAGATAATAAAGATCTATTTCTAGCTCTATCAAACTCTTCAAATTATAATTGGATATTTATATTCAAATTTGTGGAATAAAAAATCTCTGATTAATCCAATTAATAACACTCTAGTATAAATATAATAAACAAAGAAATATAATACACTAAAAGTAGATTTGAATACTAGATTGCAACTTATGAATGCATTATATTCATAGCTTAAGATTTAAAATTCATAATGCAAAGAATTACTTTTATTATAATGTATTTAAAGCATTATTATTAATTTCATTTTTTATTATGATAATTTATATTAAATCTTTTTTTTTCAGCTACCTTAGCTCATCCTGTATCAGGTGGTGTATTTCCTGTACCTCCAGCAGCTTCATTTCTGCTCACTTTATTACCACCTCCAACTTGCTTTCATGTAAGTTTATCAACATCATTTAGCTTCTTTGAAAGTTCAGTCTGTTAATATATATTTTTCTTATAGGGTCCCTTTGTTGGTGTAGATAGCCTTATAGAAATATTCAAGAATTGCACTCTTCCAGAAAGTCGTATGTATAAAATTCAATAGAATAAATTTTATTTTTTTAAATTAATAATTAAAAGTATCATTATTATTTTGTTTAGCTCCAGCACCTACAGAAAATGGAATTATCAAAGAGGGAGAAAAGTTATTTGAACATGCAATTCAAGCAATGGGAAATTCCATGGCTAATATGACAAAAAAGAGGAAATTAGGAGAAGATGGTGCCAACGAAGAGAGTGAAGAAGAAGATGGTGGAATGGCACCACCTATTAAAGACATATATAGAAGCAGACAGCAGAAGAGAGTGAAATAAGACAAGGCAAAAAGACCCATTTTTATGGTTTTATTGCATAATAATGGACAAATCTCATTACAGTCATCATCATTGTTTTCCATCATATTGTAAATTCATGTATTCATTATTGTATAGGTAAAATTTCAAATCGTGTATGAATAAAAATTTTTTGTATATTTAATAATTTCTTTTTACTGGCCTTGATCTATCCTGAAAGTACATTTTAATAAAAATTGATTAAATAACAAAAGGTGATGCACTTGAAAAATACTTATCTTCTTCTAAATATTATACTTGGAACTGAATTATAATTAATCTGCTGTTAAATATAAAATGTTCTATTAAAGAATAAAATTAAATGCTATATTGCAGATAAGCAAGATGAATTTAAGAGATAAATTTATAATGTTTAGAATAAAAAAAATAGAATGTAATTAGATTAAATTTTATTTGAAAGACATTTGATCAAGTTAACTGAAAAGAATAACTTTTACTTTGAAAGAAACAGCTTCTTCAATCATTTCTTAAATAATTTATCAGCTTTCCTTCTCTAGAAACAAGTGAGAGTGATAACAGTTCTTCAAAACGAGTATTTCTTCAGTTTAAGAATTCTTTAAATAACCATCACTCAAGTTACTACGTGTTTTTATCACGTGACTAGTTTCCAAAATTACTACTAAGATCTACTGTTAAAAAGAAAATTCCGATCTACGATTTCCACTCGAAGAAAAAAAAATTCTGAAAGGTTCCACTTCACACACAGAATATTGATCTGGTGAAGTAAGAGCTGTGAAGTCGTTCTGAAATAATGCTTTTCAGTTATTTTTTTATTTTTGTGATCAATAGTTTAAAATTCTTTGCAGATTCTTCACACCATATTTAACAAAAGTAGAGAAATTCTGAAATATCTAAGACGTCATTAAACTTGGTCACGTGTAGATTTCATACCGTACTTCCTAAGGCTGAATTTATCAGTCAGCATGTCCTCCTGAGTGGGAAAGAGAAGATAAGAGATAAGGTTCTACTCCCGACTTAAGGGATCAAGAAAGTGAGAGTCTTTTCTCTTGGGTTGGATTGGGAGAAATTTATCCACTGAAACCAAACTTTGGTAGTCTGTTAATAAACATATACCTATACTGCCTATTGAGATTATCTTGAGATCTCGGCTTAGTTTAATCATCTTACTCTGGTTACATTTCTGTTCTTGTTAAGCAAAAGTTGACATTTCTTTTGACTTGTCAAATATTGGCAGACTTGGATAGGAACTGACGTCACTACATAGTTTCTTTAAGACAAGTCGCTGAGCAGTAAAAAATGTTGAATTGCGGCGGATTTTTATTTAAATTGCCAGTAGTGCTCTTGTAAAGCTAGTATTGTTGTTATTGTAAGGCTGCCTCGCTTGGTGATTGATGTCAAAAACATCTTTTGCCTCTTGGGAACTACTTTCATGCTGCGTATACTTGTCCTTCCATACAAAAGGCTGTTTTCTGCCATGGAACTCGAGAAGTTTTTTATTCATGAGAGATTCGAGTCTTTAAAGACTTTTTTTCTATTTCCGGACGGCTGAAAATAAATATTATTCATGCATATAGAACTCTTCATAGGAAGATGAGTTATTAGCAGAAGTATGCTTTTCTTCCATTACTTCAAACAGAATTTTTTGTTTCAATCTTCTTTGACACTTGATTATATTGTTTTCTTCGAATTTTCTTTCTCCAAATTTAAAATTACTAAAGACAATAAGATTCTAAATATTCGGTTTCGAATTTATGCAACTCTGCAATTCTATGTAATCTTTTATTTCTCAATGTGTGCAAACATCTAATCTTACATTTCGTATTTCTTCTAATTAGATTAAATATATATATATATATATATATATTCGGAATCATTATTATTTTTTCATTTGTTAAGACATTTTTCTATAATTATTTAGTTTTGAAAATTGCAAAAATAATATGATAGATAATTTATAATTTCACTAAACTGGACAGCTAATATCCAGTTAAAAATTTTACGACAAGCAGCTAAAATTAATTATTTCCGTTTTGAGTAATATAATGGAGAATATGCCGAGAGAAGAACGAATTAAGTCATAATTCCCATTAATTTCTTCATATATAAGTCGGGAGAATGAAGATTAGGTAATTACTGGAGCAAGTGCATCCACTTTAACGCAAATCGCAATCTTCCCTTCATGTTAATTAAACGTGCTTTGTAAACAGTTCACTTGCAAACTTGTGATAAAGAGAATTTTCTAGCTGATATATATAACTCCGCCAAGCAGAATCTTAGCGCGTTGTTTACATGCAATCTCGAAACTAAAATTCATTTTAAAATGACTTAACATTTACTTCAAATTGCAAAATTCCTACTATTTCTCCAATAGATGGCGCAGCTTCGATAAGAATTGACATTATTCCATATATGGAAATGATTTAAAAAACGTAATAATCGATTACCGAATGAAATGTCGATTTAAAATGATGGTTAAATATAAATTTCCAAATATAGTAATTTTTTAAATTTCGTATTTTAAAATTATCCAATTACATAGCAGAGTAGACTTTTTCAAACGCGTACTAGTACATAATCCATATTTATTTATCGGCAAGTATTAATTTCCCAACTAAACACTTGTGATAATTATTTATTTTCAAAATAAGTTTAAAATATAACATTGTTATAAATATATTACTTAATAAAAAAAGAAGAGTGATATCATTCAAAAAATATTCCAATTAAGGAAAAATTCGAATTACGTAATTAAAGCTCAGCCAATTAGAAGTGTGAATAAAGAATGACCGTTTTTTCTTACTGTGTAAATCACATCGTTTGCCACGTTTCATTAAAATGGGGTGTAATTAACTTCTCGGATAGTAGCTATGTAAACGGAAATTATGAATTATTATCTGCAAAGAATTAAGCTATCGTCTAAAGTGTGATCTCGTGAAAATAAACGCGCTTTCAACACGACTTTCGATGTGAAACACCTTATAGTCGTTTTAATGATGTTAGATTTACAAAGTGAACCGATTTGGAACATAAAAGGCTGGTGTAATGATATTTTAACACGCAATATTCGTAACCTTTACTAGATTGTATAGTCTAAATTTAATTTTTACTCAGCTTTACAATCTGCAAAGGTATAATTTAGTATTGTCTTCCTTTAAACCAGCTTTGAGGAGCTTAATAGAGATCAGTCTGTCTCAAGGGTGAGATTTCCTGTTTTCAATCCCAGAAATAGTGTTAGGGAGAAGTGAATTCTGGGATATATAAAAATCCAGGTGCATAAATTGTCCGAAAATTGGTTTCGATTGACTGGAAAAAAAACGATCCTAGGATCAAAATGAATTAGCGATTCTTATATAAAAAAAAGCGTTTCGCTTAGATTTTGTCATTTTACGAGTTGCTTTTAATATAATTGCATTATTCGGATATTCATAATTAATTATTAAAACGGAATTACGTGTCTGACATTTCCAAAAATATGGAGTTTTTAATACTCGAGTGTCTGCCATCTCGTTACCACCGAACATATGGATGGAAAATAAGAACGATCATCTAAAATTTTGTTACTATGCAATGTTTTGTTCTTGAGATATTTTGCGGACGGTCTTACATACAGACTAGTTGAAAAAGTTATTGATAATACAATTGTTCTGTATAAACATAAAAATCCTTTCATTCTTGTGCAACAAATAGTTTGAAGATATATCGGCATTTTAATATTTTCAATGAACATCATCTTGTAATGAGCCGAATAGGACTTTCAAAATTGATAAGAGTTTTATAAGAAATACATGATAACTAATTTCATAAAAAAACAATAATAATAATGATAATAATAAAAAAATAAAACTTTTATTAGTTTTTAAAATTCTATTCAGAAAAATGGATGGCAACAATTTATTTTGCCACACACATTCTATGAATGGAGAATTTTAACTAATCTATAACATTGAGTATCAATCGAGCATTCATTGATGGTAATTAAAGTTATAACCATTTTTACAAAAAATCTTTCAAATAACTATCATCTTTCATGCATGATAAATATTTTTAAATATATAGAAGTTTTTAAATTTCAAACGTTGCCATCTTTAATGAGCTCATATAAAGATTTCAATATTAATTAACATTTATATGCATTTGATAAAAAGGAATGGAGTTTCTAAAATTTAAGTATTTTGACCGACGACTGACACTATATACAGATGGAAAAAAATAAATTACATATTATTATAAAATATATTTAAAATCTTTATTCAAATGATCATAATGTCAATAATATGCGACAAATAATTTCGGAGATATTGGCTTTTTAATGTATCAACAGCCGCCATCCTTGTTTCGACAGCCATCTTCATGTAGCGAAAAATCATCTTTAGCATCCTAAAAATTAACAAGCGTGTACCTTACCGAATAAGAAACAATCGCCGAAAACTTGAATGCTTTACGATGTTTGATTTTCGAGATAACTTGTGGACAGACAAGACAGATGAATAAAGTAAGCAGGCATTTTTTTTTTTTTTTGGTAAAAAAAGTCACTTTAAAATTGACTGTCTATTGGATAGGTCAGCGATGACGCGTTGGCCTGAAGAACAGTTTTCGTTTTTATGTAGCTTATGATTTAATTAGAGAAAATTCAGTTATGATAAATTTTGATGAGAATTAATGAAATTTAAATATAATTTTTGTTTTTGCTGATGGCTAACTTCATAACCGAACTGGAACTGCTGTATATATATATACAGTCAGCTGTGGATTGTCAGGAAACATAAAAAATGGTAGCAAATATAATCCGAGATAGTGTCGGATCGAACAAATTTTTACAATTCCATCGACGATTCCCTTATCAAGAACACAAGTCTATTCCAGTCACGTTAAGGCAGTCTAATAAAACAAGATACAAATCGATATAAAGGGAAAAAAGAAACAAATTGATGTACTTAATATCCTTGTTTAACTTGAGAAAAAATTTAAAACGGTTATGAGACTTGTATTTTTTTACTCCATCTTTGCATTCGGTGTTTACTTGATCTAATCCTGAAGCTGTAACTTTTTGTTCTACTCCCTTTCTTATCGATTTTCTTCATTCATCCTGCTCTTCACTCCATCTGCCATCGATGTTACCAGACACAATGTGGCGTTAAGTAAACGCTCTTGATGGATGAAGTCAAAGAGTTTACAATAAATGAGGTTCCATACCAGATATTATCGTTTCATCTCCCGAAAATTTATCGATTGAGTGATCTTTGCTTTTAATAACTCGAATTCCTATTACGAGAATAGTAAAACGATCTTTAAATGTTTTCTGCCAGATTGATCAATATCTGTCATAAATGGCGTTGCTTATCCCTCATACCATCACTAATATCCAAAAAATTTGATCAAATAACAATTACCGATTCATAATTCAACATTTCAGTAAAAAAAAAAAAATGAAAATAACGGGAATTTGATTTTAACCAATAAGAATGCGAAATTCAGAAATGAAACTTATCCAATAATATCCGTTGATTTTAGTGACGTATTCATTACTTAATTTAAATATTTGTTATTTAATAATGAAAATAACGTATTTATTCCATATCTGGTAAATATTTAAATTATATCCTAATAATTAAATTCTTACGACACGTGATGATTTTAACAGTTTTTCTTTTTCAAGCGCTTATTGGTCAAATTTGAATTGCTGGAATGAGTCATATACTTGCAATTGGTGATTTTTATTTCGAAATTAAAATTTTTCTTTATTTTAAATAAACATTAATAAAATATTCTCATTTATTAGGACGCATTTATCGGTTAAATTTAATTATAACGTACACTTAATTTTAACAATTTTTTAATTGCGAAAATATCTTTCCATATTTATGACCAGTAAAGGTGCTTATAGTGTTTCAGAGAAAAAAACAGAGACTGAAGATCTTCAAAACCAGAAAATCAATCATCCCACAATGATCGAACATTGATCATACATATAAAGGAATCAGAGACTAAAAAAAGCGGTTCAATTTTTCTTTGTTTATGGAACAGGGGAAGGTGTTGGACAAACGAATCCTTCGTCCGACATCATCATTAGTCAAGCAGCCCCGGAAGCCATCAATTGTCTCCATTTATGCACTTGGGTCTGCAAGAAATATGGTCTTGTCCATCCTGTTCTAATTAGTCTAGCGTAAGAATATCCGAAAGTTTTGTTAGTATCAGTCTGGTTTTCTTTTGGTTTGGAACTGAAAAGCATACATATGAATTAATATCCGGTGCAATACGCCCTTTTCGTGATTTTCCTCTATCACGATCAAATAACACAGTCTGAAATGGGGTATCGAATATGATAGAATACAATTTCAATTATCGATTGGTTTTATGTTGCATACACGATTCGCTTTTAGATAACATCTGTTGTAAAGTAGCACCGTTCACACCCATCATTCAACTCGTTTTACTTTTAACGTAGATTAGTCCGCAACAAATTATTATGAGATATTACAGCCAGTTCTTTAAAATAACTATTCTTATAATCGAATAATCGATGAATAAACAGATCGATTATAATTACTATCCTAATTGATTCGTTGGGCTGGAATTCGCGAAGACAATTACTAGGATCCACCAACAAGTTTCTGTAAATGCAAAAGGTGTAAATCGCGAATAAACCCAGTAAAATTATAAATAATCAGCTACATAACTTATAAAATTAAATATTTATTAATGAAAATGGAAAAACTAATTTAATGAATAATAAAAATATTTGCTTCATTGAAAAAATAAAACTTTCAAAAACATAGAATTCTTAGAGGAGAAAAAAATAATAAATTCTTAGCGAAAAAAAGGGATTTTTATAATTGTTAAAAATATCTATAAATCGATTTTGTTTTAATTATCAAAACTCGATTGTTGTAATTGAAATATTAATAACAATTAAATAATGAAATCGATGTCAATGCCTTTATTATTACGTCGTCGACATATTTACATTATTTTACGTCGTTTACATTGAAAATTTACATAAAACAATGCAAGTGCGTAATAAATTGCACAATAAGTTAATTTTTACTTACTTTTAATCGAGTTTTGTAATTGATTTAAAAATTTTTATGTTTCGATTAATTTAAACGTTAATCAGCCTTCGAGATTATTTAAATTATTTCGTTTGATTTTTATTAATCGAAATATTGAATAATGTCCGAATTTCCATTAATACTTTTTCAATTACGACTGATTAATGATCGATATGTTTGGCAATTCCATCGCTTTATAAATGTCTCATTAATATATTATTATACTCCTCTTGCTGAGATAATAGCATAAATCGATCTATCTCTATTTTTACCTGTTACTAATAAAGATATCAAAAGAATTCTGTATGAAATCAATTGCTGACTGGTGAGTTACATTATTTAATATTCTCTTGATATTAAATATTCTGATGATATTTGCTTAATTTAATTAATTTAAAACATTATTTATGAAATTGCGGATTTAAGTATAAGTTATTTTAGAAATCTATAAAGGTTTCAATGTTTAAATGACGCCTTTTTTTGTTTGAGGACGTTGCACCTCGTTATCATATGTTGCAAGTTGGATTTATGCATCAGAGGATTTAATCGGTGACAAGATCAATGCTGAAAATACTAAATAGGATCAGAATTTGCGATTTGCAATCGAAGAAAAAAGTCGTGATAATGTTTTTTTTTTATCGGCGAAACGTGTATCTTCAATCGTGATTTAAGATGGCTTCTGTAATTGGTCAGATGTTCCTTACTGATTGAGTTTCCTCAGTGAGATTTAACGAGTCTTTCAGAGTATCAAACATTGATTTATATTCCACTTACTTCTTTCATTTTGTATTCTGACTCGACTCAGACTGCTTTTAATTCTGTTATAGAAGGAAATAAATTCTTCTCTGAAGTTAAGAATTACTGTATTTTCAAGACAGTAGGGATCAACGTCTGCATTTGTAATCGTCTCTTATCGTTTGTTCTTTATATGTATATTACTATTTTCATTTATAAACTTTTTCAATTTCTTGCAATCATAAAATCGATTAATAATTTTTATAACCGATTAAATTAAAACCTTATTTTTTTCTAAACATTCAATATTTTGTTTGTTAGATAACGTCGAGTGCTTTAAAAATTTCAGTTTTGCTTAATTTTAATCGAGTAGTGTAATCGATTGGTAAAATCGTTTAATCGATTTTTTCGATGTTAATTACCAGAAAAACAATCAGTTATCGGGTTCGTGATGATAAAATCTTTCGAAGACGATTGTTTTTATAGCTTTTCCGTTTCATTTCCGAAAACAACGAATAAAAACATAATTTTTCTTTTTTTTTTTTTTATTTTTTTCCATTTCGTCATCGATTCCATCAAATGTAAAAAAAGTATATTTAAGAAAGGGGGCAAAAATTCACTTCAGGCAAAGAAAATTTAATCATCTCTTGTGTCCATGTGCTTCTAGTCTATTAGATTCCCATGCGCTCTTACAGACAATTACTCGCCCCCTTTTTTTACTGGTAGATGTCCCTGGTGGTTTGCGGTTAACTGAGTGGGTCAAAAGAGTGCTGCCCTTGTCACATGGTCATGCTTATATCTAATTAGTCGAAGATGACAATCCGATCAACGGTCGATTGCACCTAATTAAGGGTGATCGATTCTTTCCCTAGAATCCTCCGACTATCGATTCTTATGCTGCATAATTCAATAATGCGGGTTCGAATCCTTCACGATAGTAATTTCACGACGCCATTAACGATAATGGATCGATGGATAATGAAGACATGTCGTGTTAAAAATAAACTCGTTGCTTGTGTACGGTACTTGTAAATCTGTGGGGAGTGATACAATAGGTACAGAAGTACCATCAGTGACAGAAGTTGTCACAAAAGGATCGTTAATTGCAACAAAACCCAAACATTCAAGTCATGTCATCAATATTAAAAGCAACATTAACGATTACGATTTGCGGCAATGGCAACAGAAACCATAACAATAAACAATAACAGCAACATCTATTAGAGTCGAACCCGAACTTATTTAATATTAATTTATAAACTGCAACCTTACGTACGATAGATAGCCGTAAAGACTGATAGGTAAATAAGTAGAAGATATTCTACTTCTTATAAAAAAAAGTAGTAGTAATATACAGAAGCGAACTACTGTCTTATTAACCTAAAACTGATGTCTCCCCGGCAGTTTTACCTTAGAGATTTGGATAGAAACTATTCAATTATAGATGGAGAAGTGCTACCATGCAAAATGTTCGAATGTTAAATCGAATCAATCTGACATAGAATATCAAACCGAGCGATTTACAGTTCTTAAAACGACTTCTTCTCCCGTCAGACGGGGCCAACTTGCGATTTTTATGACGATGCCTGTGATGGAGTAACTTGGTTACTGTTCCACGATATGAGGGCAATATCTTTAATGCAGAGCTGCTCTCTTTTTCTCTCTCTCTTTCTCTCTCTCTCTCTCTCTCTCTCTCTCTCTTCCATATTTCTTCCAGCCATCTCTGTAATTTCTCTAATGATTCCCCCTCCAACCAAAAATTATTTAGGAAAAAAAGTTTATCTCTAATCGAATCTTGTTAAAGTATATATAATTTTTCATAACTTCTTTATCGAATGACATAAATCTTATCCACCTTTCTGATCGAGATGAATAATGTTTTCTTATATCTTACCGATTATATTGTTGTACAGGACTGAATCTTGTTGTTTTTTATTCAAGATGTGTTTACGTATGAACGTGATATAATGTCATCTTCAAGGATATTTTAAAAGTGTATATATACAAGAAGAATACGAGTAAATTTATGAAATACAATCGTTAATGTCAAGAACTATACAACTTGTCCTGTTAGAAGAGTACTACAAAGGATAGTTTCTCTTTACTTGCTTCTTTTTTCTTTGGAAAGAACATGATTTCTCTGAGGAATTCAACAATCAAAGAACACTCTTGTTAAGCTGCTGCATAAAGAAAAGCAAGAAAAAGAAAGGAGCCGACTGTTTAGTTTAAGAAAACGCAGAAGAGATGCAGAAACAGAAAAGAGAGATAAAAATAAATTTAAATAGAAATAAAACATTTCTACTCTACTTCTAAATCTTCTTAATTAAAACAGACTTCTCACTACTCACGCTTAGACTCACAATGCACTGTTGTGAGTCAGAACGATGTTTTTCACGAATATTCTCCGCTACCTCGCTGGAGAGAGAGAGGAAAAAAATAATTAAAGATAAATATATTTTGAACACTTTCAACCAATCTACTAGTCGAACGTGTTCGGTGTAACATGACACGATACACAAAATAAGCAGCATTCATTAAGCATAGCATTCAACAAGAAAATCGATAAGGTGTGCCAGGGTTCCTTTATAGAAAAGGATAGGGAGATCGATGAGTATTCTCAACAAACCAAGAGTGTTGTAAGGTCAAAGGTCGAGGCACGATAAAGTTGCCTAAAGGGTCAATTGACCGGAAAACCAGAGCGAGGCACAGGCAGTCAGTCACGTGACCCGTACACCACGCAGTCTCCGGTACCGAGCTGGAGGCGAAGAGCAACGTGTCATGGAATGTCGGACACCGGACCCCGTAATCGATACGTAGTGTTGGTCTCCCGCATCTCGGATGTGTCCTGTATGGGATAACTTCACCTGTGTTTGTTTGTTTGCCATCGAGGCGTATGACGTATATACGGTGTCCCTATTTGGAATGGAAGAGTGTAATGATCCGGAAGCTCGTAAGAATAAGCAAACGCCGGAAACGATACAGGTAAGTAATTATTCCTCTTTCGAACCGGAAGTGAGACAGTTTCCTCGTTGCCGGTACCGATTTTGGGGAATTTTTGTGGAGCCCCTGTAGAGGTGGCTTCCGCGTTCGATTGTTAAGTGTGGAAGTGAAGCCAAGCTGTCTGGTAGGGAACGCAACCAGAGTGGGCGGTTTGGTGCTTAGGCTGCGTTCTCCTCCCGTACGAAATTTCGGTGTGGGGGGAAACACTGCGTGACTCGAGAAGGAGGAGTTTGGTGTTGTTGGGTTAAATGGAAAACAGTGATTTGTGTAGTAGACGTCAATAATGATGTATGTTCCCAACCCCGCAGGGGTGTTATAGAAAACACTGTTATGAAATATATATGTACCTAGACGTCATCTATTTTCTCTTTTCTTCCATTTGTAAAACAATACTCATTCCTGAGAAAACCGTTTTTCTCTATCCCTTTTTTTTCTTCCCCCTTCCCTCCTCTGTTTGTCCTAAAAATAAATATCGTGTGTTCTATTTCTAAAATGAAAATTGTAACAGAGAAAAATAGATTTGTTGCTTTCGCATAGACATGAATATGGATTAAAATCGATTTATTCGCTTTGCGTAAGTACAAAAAAAAAAATAACGGCAAAAGAATAAAACAACATTAAAAATTTATTAATTTTGTTTCATTCGAGTTAGGAAGCGAATGGAATTTTTTTTAAAATTGTTACGAATTACGGGGTGCCATTGGTTGATTTTTCCGCTTTTTATTATTTTTCAATTTGTTCGTGTTTTTGATGACATCGTTTAATGTTTTATCCATTATTGGTTAGAGTCGTAACGACATATATTTTTTTTTATATTTATTTTTGTCTTATTGCGATTTTGATCGGTACTTGTCGTTTTGTTTTAATTTTCCAATTAGCGTGACGTAATTATAAAAATAACGGAGATTTTTAAATTAACGTGACGTCATTAAAAGCTCTTTCAAATCTCTGTTACTATCGTTAACTTGATGTGACGTCATTACGAGACCATTTCGTAATATTTTTTTTTAATTATCAGTGTTGCCATTAAAAGAGTAACGATCGAAAAAAAATTTAGATAAAATAAATAAATAGACGTTTTTTCCTCCAATATGCGATAGATTATTAATTAAAGGCTTGTGTATTCCATTAATTTATACTTAATTTAGAATTTTAAGCATGACGTCACAATTCCTGTTTAAAATTCGAAACCGTTTATGACGTCGCTGTCGCTGGCTAGCGCATTGGTCAATTTCAATTTAAATGTAGATATTGTCGGCGTTGAATTACTCACTTTAATTATAAACAAACAATGCATTAAATCATGCTGTTAATTAGAAAATTAATAAATATTTTTATACCAATCAATTAAAAAACAGAAAAGAAGAATGTTCGAATTTATTTTTACCGTCACATCGACTTATAAAGGAGAACGGAAAAAATCAAAAAAATAAATGTTTTCGTTCGAATTCATTTATGCATGAATATTAAAGTAAATTTTCTCTAACATTTGACACATATCTTCGTTTCGTGCGAAACAATAAATTTAAATACAATCGACTCTTGATGAATCACGTGTCATTCGATCATGAAAGAAAAATCCCAAAGGTGGGAGAAAAAAGCGACCACCGTGTGAGCTACTGTTCTCCCCTGCATGTTGCTTTTCCTGCAACATCTTATAATGAAACATATTGCTTCCTTAATTGAAAGACATTCAGTCCCTAAAGCAATACTGCTGAATTTTACACTGACTCTTGGGAGATTCGCATGACAAAAGTATATCTACCAATCACAATCGCGTTTAACTTCTAGTGAGAGAGATAAGCCTATTTTGTTGTCACAAGCTGGCATAACGGATTCCATAAAAGATTTATTGTTGTTTCTCTAACTGCCTTCCAGTCCACCAACGTCTCCATAATAACTGCAATTCTAGCAAAATTCAAAATTCATTATTTTAATTAAAATTTTAAATTGAAATATAAACAATTAATAGCATTTATTTTTAAAATGAAATCCTTTAAAATTAATCTAATTAAAGTGCGACAAAGAGCATTGATAAATTCCCTAGCATAAATTTCCTATTCGTTAATTTAAATGAAGTCATATAACGCTTATTGGTTCAAAATATTAATTTGAATATGACGTATAACCGGATTTACTATTATTGGTTAAGCAGAAATTGAGTTGCGGTTTAATTGGTTTATTTAAATTAAGGAGAATTATTCAAATCTCGATTGGTTATTTGAACTTTTTTTTAAAACAATCCGATTAATCGATTGGTTTATGTAAGTGAATCGTCATATTATTTTACTGGTTAATTTTTAATTAATTTAAAAATAACAAATGAATGATTGGTCTGATTTTATGGTGTCATTCATTTTATTAATTCTCCATTTGATTGATTATTGATTTTGTGTAAAAATAATTCCATTGGGAGGAAAAAAGATTTAAATTTGGCAAGAAGTAAACGATATTCTAAAACTAAACAAATTATACATGAACTCTTGTTGCATGTGCGTGACATTCGGCCATCACGTGACAATAGCAGTTATCCTCATTAGCAGCATCTGTCCCAATGACTGACTTCCTCTTCCAATACGTTCAGGGGTTGGGTGGGTGAAAGGGGGGACAGGTGGACGCGAAGAGGGCGCATGCTCTGTTGTTTCCCACATCGCCGCTTCACGTGTTGTCCCCGAAGTCGGGGGCAGTCACGTGTTTGATGTGAGTCAAGATGGATGTTGGAATGTGACGTAGCGTCGAATATGTGTGATCCTAAAACCAGATGGCAACGACGTCCGAGTAGAACAACTAAGGTGGGTGCTGAATTTTGTTCTAAAATTTTTTAATGGGGAAGAAGAATGCCTGCATCGATAAGGAAAATTTAGATAAAAGGGATGCCTTTATATAAGGGAAACTCTTGTTAGATGAACTTTTTTCTAGATAGGAGAAGTGTAAAAATTGTAGGAATTTTTTCCCTTAGGGTGATGCACCTTTGCTTTCGCACGACTTTGGCAAAATTTTAAACGGAGTCCTATGTAACGCTAGATAAATGACAAGGACTTAAACTTAATTGACAAGTTTAGGAATGGACATAAATCAAGCTTGCTTATACTCTAAGTTTCCTTGGAGTCAGCCATGCTTTACGTTGATCTCACTTAGATCTTTCTTAATTAATCTTATAGGATTTACCTAATGCAGAATCAACATTTTTTTACTTAATTAAATGTTTAGTTTATTTTCTATCAAAAAAACAATTTTTTTCTAACTCTAAAATCTTTTTTTCCCTCTCTCACTGAATAATTTTTCACTTTTAATGTTTAGTTTATTTTCTATCAAAAAAACAATTTTTTTCTAACTCTAAAATCTTTTTTCCCCCTCTCACTGAATAATTTTTCACTTTTTTTTTATTTTAATGTTTTTCAAATGCAGTTGAGCTTACATTTTTAAATCGCAAATTCAAATTTATTTAAATATTTTACGATTAACTCTTATTGGTTACATGCAATGTGCGTCTTTACTTAAATCATTCAAACTCATCTCTTATTGGGTATATTTGCGATGGTGTTTAATAATGTAATTAACTAATTGGATAATGTAATCAGTGATGTCATCAAAAATTTACTAGTTGAATCTACGTCATTTACGCCGATCGTGATGTCATTTGTATCTTATTGACGTCATAAACATATTAAGATAACGTTATTGGTTGGTTGATTTATTTAACTACGTGACATCGTTTTGTATTTATCTTTTATTGGCCACACGGTTTAGTTTTAACGTAATTGGTTCTTTTAATCGATTCTGTCTTCTTAGCTCTAATCGGTAATTGGTTAATTGGTCCTTAAGCACGATTGGCTTATTTTTTAATCGATTCCATCCATACATTTCTCCCGGTTAATTTTATTTTCAAACTTTAAATGTTTATTGGTTACATTAATTTAAATTAATTTTTTTAGATGACGTAGGAATAAATTCGCAACATTATTGGTTGTTTTATTTTTAACTGACTGGTGTTTTTGATTTTTTTTTTTAATTTTTTAAAAAGTTCGTCACAAAGCAAACTTTTTTCTTTGCGCCTTTCGACTTGAGAAGAGAGGCGAAACTTTATTAATGAAGTGGCGAAATTATCCATTTTTGAATGTAAATCAGGCGGAATTTAATGAATTAAATTTACGGAAATGGAAAATAAATATTAATCAAGACGGCTAAGTTAATTCCGAGAAGGTAAAATGTCGATTAATTAAGTTATTGAAGAGATTCTTTGTGGACATGGTGAGTGGTAAAGGACCTTTTGAATCAACAACTTGACAGAAAGTTGAAATATTGGAGAGTGCGTGTTCTCTCTGGAAGATCAACAGAGCTTGACAATCCTACTGAAGATCAGTGAAAGACGAAACGGAAATCGAACAAAGTGAAAGTTAGACAGAGTCAAATCGGATTATAACGTCCATTCCATTGAACCGGTGATTGTTCTATTATTGCATCTACCACATTGTAATCCCCCTCACATAATGAGATTTTATATATAGAATTTTTCCTTTTGCCTGTATTTGATGAAGTTCGATCGATTTGTTTTACTCGAAACTCTTCCCTATGCTGTTTCATGTCGGTTATGCAGTTACCTATGAAAATGTGGCTGTTCACTGATACCATATTTTTACATGAGCTCTTCTATGCTTTCTGATGTTTCTAAAAGTAAGAAATGAAACCATACTATAACATTATTAGTAATACTGACGTTGAGACGTTGAATATAACAAGAGAAAATTGTTATACTCACCTTATAATTTAGGAAAATTGTCCATCATTGTGCTAATTTCTCTACAAAATATCTCAACAATAAAATATTACAGAGCACTCAAATTTTAATTAATTTTTATATTTTTTTCCACGCTATAGAAATAAGAATTCTGAAATTATCCACGTATTCATCTTACAAGATGGCGACCATTCGAAATTTTAAAAATTCTATTGCTTTGAAACTATTTCTCTGTCACGAAAGATGTATATTTATTTGAAAAATTGTTTTGATTGTCATTTGAAAAATTTATTTTTTGGCATGAAAAATAGATATTGCATTTATTCGAAATATTTTTTTGTAAAAAAAGCAGTATACTTAAAAAATATAGATAAAAACTTTGCCTACTGTTTAGAATTAAAATTAATGTTATGCTTGCAGTTATCCAACTTTCAGCTTTAATATGCTGAAATGATAAAATTGTGTTAGTTCTTGGCGCAGTTTTACTTTTGTGTATCATTGCAGCAGTGCATTTTCTACTTCATCACTTTATGCAGAAGAGAAGCTGACGAATAAAAACATTATTATGTTTTAGCACGATCTTTATTTTTCAGATGTTAATTGTTATAACATACTTGTTTTTTCGTAGTTCAGTTTGCTTTATATAAAAAAAAGTTATAAATAAAAGACAAACTTTATCTACTATTACGTTCAAGAATCGCACAGATAGCACATAACAACCTTTTTTCTAAAGGGCATCTTTCCACTATCGTAATGGTAAACATCCTGCTACAATTTCTCCGAATCTATATATCTTTTCAACTAAATGGAGTCTCTGATATGCTTTCACTTTCAATACGAAACATATACAAACTGCCTACAAATTTTACCTTTTTCTCTTTTTATGTATTTCTCCATATTGATCTGCATAAACTTGCCCTTTAGCAATTCGATCATACTCTTTTTCTTTTTTTTTAATAATTACTCGTCTAAATTTTGTTCGTGTCGTCTTCCATTTGCCAGCTTCTGTTTCTTCGCAGCTAACGCGATTTTATTGCTACAGTTTGCATCTTCTTCGCACTCTTTATTAATCTTCTTAAAAAGTTATAATGGAATTTTAAGGAGAGAGAGAGGGAGTCGAAAAGAAGATGCAAAATCCAGACACTTTGCAGAATCTCAACAGAATGAAGGAAAGATAACGAGATAATGGGATTTCTTCCTTTATTAGACAAGAGGAGGTCTTTATTGATCCGCACTGGTGCAAGAGTTGGCACGAAGGAGCTAAAACTGTGAGACTGATCTACCTTTCGGGGTCAATCAACATAAATCACTCTCGTAATATGAAGGATTTAATCTTCGTTTTGTATTTAATATATACTAATCTGATAACGCTGCATGGTGTTAATCATCTAATATTATCTCACAGGCAAATTTGGGTGTTAAACGCGAAGTATCATTAGCAATGCTTTACATTAATCAGAGTGATACCGTGAATTTTTCAGAGAAAGAACATAAAAACCAATAAATAAAATGGCAGGAACAAAACGGAAAGTTCTTAATAACCTTTCTCCTCACAAGAACGGTTTCGATACAAAAAGCCTAGACAAAGCCCTGACCATCTTTGGACTAACATTAGCTGTAGAAATTGTAGTGTAACCATGACAACTGGTAAATGGTTATCCTTTGCTATGTCCAAGCTTCTTCCGTTGAACCGATAAGAGCTGTTGAATGGTATTAGACTGCTTGCTTAACTTTTACAGATTTACGATTCAAGACGATTTCTTTCTTTTTTTTTCTGAATAAAATCTACAGGAAACAATAAATGGTTTTATTGCTTTTCTCCGGTTTTATATTGAAAATTTGAAGCTTACTTTGAAAATTATACCAAGGAATGTATTTCAAGTTATTAAACTGATATATTCTACCTTATGTCTAAGCTCTATCTTGCACTTTAATATAAATTTTCAATATAATTATTTAAATAATGTCTTTCGTTCAATTGTTCAAACAACTTTGAGCTTTATTCTAATAAATTTTGAGAATTTTTTTTCTTAACTCCGAATTTTAGAATTCATAAGAATAACTTATCATTCTTCGCATTTATTTGAAAAATTATCGACTATCAATTCTGCTTTGAAAATTGTTCTTAATTTTGATTTTAGTAATTTTCTGAAACTGAAACTTAATAAAGCTTAAATATTTGAGAATAAAACTCAAGAATAAAAACTTTATTATATTCTTTTGTATGCTTTAATTGAATTTTAT
The DNA here is from genome assembly GCA_000484575.1 of Olivierus martensii. Classification (NCBI taxonomy): domain Eukaryota; kingdom Metazoa; phylum Arthropoda; class Arachnida; order Scorpiones; family Buthidae; genus Olivierus; species Olivierus martensii. Next base: position 106,285 of record AYEL01074177.1, on the reverse strand, counting down.
TTAAACAGTTATTTAAGAATAAAGAATGACTTTAAATTACTTTTTGGAATTTCGTTATCATGTTACTATTTAAATTTTTGTTCGTTGTGGTTGTAATGATGAATAATCTTGTTTATAGGATCATGATGTTCATAGTTATTGTATTTATATAAATATGTGGTTCCAAACTCTTGTTTGTTCTATTCATAATGTTGGATTCAAACTACTTGTTTATTGGATTTTTATATGCCCCTACGAATTTCTTATTTCTTGAATTCGTAATGCTTAAAATATTTTTGTTTATTTTATTAATAATAATCAAAATACTTATTTTTTACAGTTATAATGATCAAAATTTTTGCGTTTATGGGTCCATAATCACTAAAATTCTTGTTTAGAGGATTCGTAATAATTAAAATGCTTATTTTACAGTCATAATGATCAAAATTCTTGCATTTTTGGATCCATAATCACTAAAATCCTTGTTTGTTGGATTCATAACGATCAAAATTCTTACTGATCAATTCATAATGTTTAACATTCTTAAAGAAGAAAAAATGGACTTAAATTTGAATTTAAAATTTATTTTGCCCACTTAAAGCAAAATGCTATAGTTCGGATTTGCGTAGAAGTGTGTATATTTATAGAAAAAAAATATTTATTTCTATTATAGTTATTAATTAGTATCTGTACATATCAATAAAAATATATTAGCTATGTTAATATATCAATAAATAATAGCATATTTTAACCACGTTACTAAAATTATTCAAAATTAAAGTTTAAGGAAACTTGAATACATTTGTAAATTTATTAAAGCAGAACACTTTAATTAAACGTGAATGTATTAAGAAGAATGTCGACGTAATTGAAGAATGTGATACAGAGCAACAATAGTTCCATTGGGGTGTAAGAATCACCACTTACTTGATTGTTATGTAGAAAATTAAGAGAAGGAAGATGCATAGAACTTATTCAATATGTTAGTGGATAATATGAAATACCACAAATGAGCTAAAGTTCTACATGTGAACAGAAGTTAAGGATGCATAAATAAAGAAAATATCATTGTCTCTAATATATAACAGGAGTAAAAGCACTAACAGTTTTAAGAAAATATTAATACGAATAATAATATGATTACGTTCTTTAAAAAATAAAGAATTATTGATTGCTAAAGATAATTAGCACATCAGCTCGCTTAATGTGCAACAATTAAGGAAGGATAACGAATTATCGCATTAATTACGTGCAAGCTAACGGGGAAAAGCAAACCGCTCGTACATTATTAGATTTGTTTGGGAATTTTAAAAATGGAGAGTATAAACAGTTTACATATCAGATAGATAATTGCCGAGAATATACGCTGAAGTGATAGAATCAACTTAGGTAAAGCGTATTAGAAGGAAAACTGTTCAGACAAGTGGTCAATCTCCTTCACCTCGGTAATGTTCCTTTTACATCGTTAGACATCTCTCTTACGCTGCGCTAAGCCCTCTTATGGTTGATCTTTGGATGGAGTGTGCAGTCCTTCCAACAGCTGCGGGAGATAAAGTTCATAGCAATTTTATCAAGAGTCTAAATTATTGTTCAGGTTAAGAACCAATGATTTAAAAGCTAAGTTGTATGGGTTCCAGTCTGTTACCGTTTTCTCCGAACTTCCAAAAAGTAGATTTTGTTTTCCCCCTCGTGCACTGAGGATTTGATATTTTTCTTTAGAAAGTAATCAATGTGGCATGGTGGCCTTGTGTTCGTCTCTTGAGAAATAAAACATTTTTACTTGGGGATAGTTCATAATCTGTGAGAGTACATAAGTACCTTTATATCAGGAGTGACATACTTTTCTTGGATTAGTTTTTGATCTCAAAATGTATTTGCCTGTTCGTGTCAAAAGCACTCTTCTAGAAAGAAGACCAAACATTCCTCTTTTTTTGACGAATTGTCGCTAGATAATATTTTGAATAAGAAAGTTGAATTTGCACAGTACTAGAATCTATATACTTTAATCCCATTTTTTCTGCCATTTTGAAAACAAGACAAGTTCTTTTTCCGCTACTCTTCTTCAAAATATTCTTTCATATATCAGTTGTCAAAAGCAGTTTAGGTGATAAAAAAAGTTTCATGATTAAGAATTTAGACAGAAAAAAAATCCGTGAATGGCTGTTCTATCAAATACAAAATTTCTACTTCGCATGGCATAATATTTACACTTTTCTCATAATGACCGTCCAATTGATCATATCTGAAGTGTTAATCTTTATCACATTTTTTTTTCTTTTAATATTTCTTGGTGTTTTTGATATCTCCATGTAGAAAAAACTTTACAAAGATCATCTGTCCTGTTTAAAAAACCTTTTGTGCTTGACAGTTTCTTCCAATAATCGTTAGGTAACGTTCTATTAATCATAATTTTTTTTTCTTCAAAGATTTTTACTTGGAATGTCTGAAAATTTTTTAAGGAAAAAAATATCCTCATCCCTTATCAGATTATGGCTCAGAACTCGAACTTGATATTGAGTTGAGTATTTATTAAAGTAAATGCCTCCTAAGATAATAGAATTAAATGAAGATAACGTATAGGAACCGAACCCCAATCGCAGCCATTAAGATGGGAAAGTTATCTTCTAATTGTTCTCAGCACTAACAGGTGGTACTAATGGAAGTGCTCGCATCATTTGTCACTCAAGAGTTATTCACTCTTTAATGTGGTTAGAGTTTGAGTCATTTGGACCATTGCATCGTAAGTAAATATGTATGTCGTTTGATTGAGTTATGTGAATCACGGTTTGCAGCGTGGGATGGAACGTTCTCTGCAGTTTAGAAAAATAAAAAAAGGTGAAGGAACGGCAACCCGTACATTAAAAATGTGCCAAAAAATCGATTTATCGCAAAGTTAAGAAAATTGAGCGGAGTTTATTTATTTTTAATACACTTAAGAAAAAATATTTTTGCTTTTTCTTTTTTTGTTTTACTGAATTACTTGCTGAAAAGTTTGTTTGTAATATTTAATAAAATAAAAACATCTGACTGTTTTTCTTTTTATATGATTTCTGGATGTATAAACAATCAAAAAAATGTCAGATTTAATTTTATTAAAAGTTTTTGAATTAAATTTGGATGGGGCATCAAAAATTTATAAGTTAAACATAAAAATTAATACATTTATTAATTGAATAAAAGCTTGTTTTTCGTAAATTATAACATCTTTGTATTGATTTCGTACTTTTCTCTTCATAAATTTTAATTAATCTGTTAAAGATTAATATCAAGTTGATTAATTAACCATTTAAATTAATTAAGTATATGATCTTATCTGGGTGGATAAATTAACTGTAATTATACTCAAACTATTTACAGATTTATAAATATTCTTATTTATTTAAAAAAGGTATGAAAATTTGCTTAAAATAACAACATAAATTTAAATATAACTTATTTGCAAATAAAAACAAAATCATTAGGATAATAATTTACCTGAAATCTTTGTTGTTATAAAAGATTATAAAATATTGTAAAATAAAAAAAGTTATTAATGTTTATTTATGATGTAACTTGAAGATAATTTAGCTTAGACCATTCTCAAAATTGTTGTTGTTGTTTCTTTCTCCAAAGATATTGGAGTTTATGAGATCAATATGTTATGCACTAATGATTTTAGTACTAATTAGTAAATTTTTATGAAATTTACTGGAAATATTCCACCACTAAACATTATCTTGTTACCGCACGCTATAATTCAATGGCTTCAACAATTTAAAAATGGCTGACATTCAAACTTCACAGATACATGCTTAATATCTTTTGAACTAATGGATGGATTTTTATGAAATTTAACAAAAAAATTATTTCGTTAGCGATGATCTTAATATGATATCTTTTAAGTCGGTACTATTTTAATCACTTAAAAATTCAAATTTCTGATATTTCTTCCTAGTTACTTTTTAACTATCCAACCGGTATTTTTTCCTCTTTGAAATTCAGTAGTTGATCAAAATATTCAAGTGTTTTTTGATGATATACCTTTTTAATTCCTTAATATTTCAAAATAGCAGGCATGAATCAAAACTAAAATAAACTGCTTGTTAACTATGTGCTAATCAATATAGAGAACAGCGTATATAAAATGATACATAAGAATATTTTTGGAAATAGTTAATACTTTCTGGGATATTGCTATGGATCATATATCCAGTTTACTCGCACATTAGAAATTTTTTAATTTTTTCCTTTAAGAAAATTTTATTTTCTAATCGTTGAATTCATTGAGAAATAAAAGAACCCCGTACCTCGCATTATACGTGTTAATTATAGACTACCTGCTTTTAAAAAAATGCAGTAAATTCTCTCTCTCTTAAGCAAAAGTAAAATCGAAGGATTAGGTCATTCATCACAAACATTTACTTTCAACGTTTTTCGTGTTGAATTGTGCAGAGTGCATAAGTAACGATTACAGACGTGGTATGATGGATTAGTAAAAGCAAAGGACGTTTTCAAAATGGAAGGTTAAAAAAAAATGAACAGTTTAGTTCTGGCACAGGAGGTTTGCTTGGGTAATGAACCATAATCGCTGCTTAAGGAAATGCTAAATGGTAATTTCAAGTTTAGGTGGGGAAAAAAAACGCAGGAAATTACTCCCAAGTTACTAATGACGTTTGATATCTCTGACAAGATGTATGCAGAAACGAATGATCCAAATTACAGGATTACAGAAAGAAATATTCGTTTTATGTTTCTCGAACATTACAACTAAAAACATTTAATCTGAAATTATTTTAATGAAAAATTATGGTCTCTTCATCAAAATTATAACTACATACTTACATACTACTAATCGATAATTTTTTTTTATTTCGAATATTATGCATTTAAAACATCTAATAAATGTCTCTTTAATATTTGTTTAAAAAAGGCTTTTTTTTATTTCGAATATTATGCATTTAAAACATCTAATAAATGTCTCTTTAATATTTGTGTTTAAAAATGGCCTTTTTTTCACGCGAAAATTCTTTAATTTATATTGATCAATAACTTTAATTTTTGGCACAAATATGTTCTAATTTTCTTTTTACAGAAAAAAGTCATCTAATAATTTTAAAAATCTTTTGTAAAATAAACAATCATTGTCAGAAAAAAATTAATTTTTTAATATGATCATGAGTTGTTTTTACTAAAAGCTGGGTACAAACATTTCTACCAACTCTCTAAAACATTAATCTTATCTATAAAATCTAAAATCTTTTTAATATCCAAAATTCCTACATCAGCAAAAATCAAAAATAATATCCTATCGAACCCTTTTATAATGCCTTATAACCTTTTTATTATCTTATTGAATTTTTTTAATGCTCCAAATCAGCCGATTTTAATGACCTATCGAATTTTTCTATTATTCTATCAAAATTTTAATACAGTATTCTATCGAATTCATTTTAATGTTCTATAGGAGCTAACGTCCTATCGAAACCCTTTTTAATGTTCTCCTGAAACTTTATAATATTCTATCGAACCCCTTTATAATGTCACATAACATCTTTAATATCTTATTGAATCTTTTTAATGCCTCATATCGAACCATTCCTATCTACTATCGATCCTTCTAATGTCCTGTCAAACTTTTCTAACACATAAAAGTACAGTATGTTGAGTATCTAGGAATTTTCTATTTTGACTTCTGATGTGAATAGTTTCATTCTGACATCTTCTAGTAGAATATTAGGATGCGGTGTAACATTTTTGTGTTGGTTTTAAAAGATTCTACTTTATCCTCCTCCTGTACATCCGTCGTTTATAATTTAGCTGGGAGTGCACAACAAAGAGCAAGTATTATCTTTGTTTACGCAGCTGCTATCTTCCTTAAACCGAAGAAGGATATGGTGGCTATTGTAAGGAAGGATCATATTGTTGGCAATCTAGTGGTAATTATATATCTACCTCAAGCAAAACCCCAGCAATATAACGTTACGCTGGATCTCTCCCCCTCTCCTTTAATATACCTCCAGTCTATTGATTTCTATGTCAGAAACGAGAGATGGGGAAAAACCTTCTGGATTTTCATTCTGTTTGGAGTATTTGCATAAGAAAGAGCAAGCATTGTTGGAAAAATCTTGGTATTGGTTGGAATATTATTTAAACATTTGTACATCTTTGTATTCTTCCTGTCTTTATTAAAGTGGATTTCCCTTTAATCGATTTTGAATTCGTAAAACTAATAATTTTCTTTTTGCTTCAGAAATTTGTACTAACCAAGAATTTTATGTTGCATTAATCATTTAATATAAACAAGTCAGTAATTCTTTTTATATAAATATTACGTGAATCAAAACTCTTTACTCATAAATTGCGTATTTCAAACTATCCAATAAATTTCACTCACGTCGATGGCGTAATTCAAATTAGCCAATATACGTTTAGCTCATAAACTACGCAATTCAAACTGACTAATCATCAGAAAATTTCGCGTGTGACGTAATTCGAATAAGTTAAATTTTAATACTAATTAAGTGTTGCCACCAGAGCGCAAGAAAATTAATTATAAATTATCTTTTAAAACTAATTTATTAATTATACAGTAAATAGCTTATATTCTTAATTATTTATAAATTAGAATATTGGAATTTTGACAATTTTAATAATTTTTATTTTAAAAAGTCGAGTGTATAATAAAAAGTCCTAAATCCCTAATATGGATGCATTAAAATCGAAACTTCCTCATAAAGTTTTGCTGTTAAATATATGATTTCTTTTATTATCTCTTCCTGTATAACATAATTTAAATTTTATAACTTAAAATTATTATTTTTTTAATGTAAAAGCAAAAAGAAAGATATCACGAGCAAAAAATATAAGTATTCAAAATATTTATTCGTATCATTCCCGCTATTTTATAAATTAATCCAAACAAATTACATTAATTAAATTTAATTAATAGTTTGATAGAATAAATCTTTTGAAATCTTTTATTGAAAATAATTGATCATGCAACAGCTATTAATAATTAAAGTTACGTTAAAACGAAATAAAAAAATTTTATCTTTTTTAACTTCCTGGAAGTCTGACTTCATCTGCAAAAATTCTAATGAAAATTTATGCAAAAACATTCCATTCGTCGCTTTAATCTTATCGCTAATGAGGTCATCTTTAATTAAAACGTCCTAATGATATCACTGGGGAACGACCATGTGACCTTGACTCTCGATAGTAATTGGTCAATTTTACCTAGAAGACCTTGACAAAACAGATCATCCTTTCAAGCTAACATGACGTCACTTCTGCCTACGAACTTCTGTTTCCTGTGAGTCAGAAATTCAATAGAAGTGTTAGTAAAGTTATTTTCACATGTTTGTACAGTTTGAGTTTTTTGGTGAGATCCTGCAGATTTACAGGATTTTGTTATCGTCGTTTCGTATCCTTTCATATGAAGTGATATATCTTTAATAATGGTTCAAGATGGGAGGAATACACTTGCTGGATCCAATATCCAGGTATGATGATCTCAATTTTCTGTTGTTAGATAATGTTAACACTTTGCTGTAATGTGCTGTACTTTATTGAAGTGATCAGAATATGCTATCTTGATTTTTTTTCTGTCCTTCCTAAGATTTTAACTTTAATGCTATCAGATTAAAACTTAGGAAGGACATTTGCTTTGACTCAGATGCGTTATCTCTTTGAAGCAATATTAGTTGAAATATGCAATGTTATACATTAAACATCGTTAACAGTTATTATATGCAAATGTTTTCGCAATGCATAAAAGCCATTACTGAAAACCACATTCTTCGACAATGGCTGAAAAGGGTGGGCTTCAGTTTTCGACATTATCCAACTGTCAGTTTAAAAAAGAAATGTGCGTTTATTTATGCTTAAAAATTGCAAAGATCTTACTCCATCCGAACATTGCTGTAGATGAAAACGTTTCAAATCGTAACGAGCTATTTACTCTTCTCTCCCTTCTTCATAATTTACTACAGTCAGGGAGCTCCTCTTGAATTATGACCACAGAGAATCTTCAGGGGGCACGCCCTTCCGTATGGCTGAACTTTATTCTGTGACAATTTATCTATGTGTCCGGGAGTATGCTACAAAATCCTACAAACAGCCGTTGCCCACAGGGCTTAACACTTCTCTCCAACCCTGTGCTAGTTCGAGCGTGAGGTTAATCTGAGTGGCCGCTTAAGGCCAATGCTATACTAATGTAAGTAGTTTACCCAAAACTTTGATCCTTAAAATTAGGTACTTACTGCACGGAATATGTTCTCTTAACAAATAAAGTTTTCTCTGTTAGCAGCAAAACTTGGTGAGTAGGATGGAAAGCCATGTTAATCACGTAAGCGTTAACAATTACGTAAGCACGTAAGCTTTTTAATCATTATGCTAATATAAAAGTGCATAGAAGATTATTTAAGAGTTAAATATGACTTATATATTAATAGTTATGCTTTTAAGAGTATATTTTAATTTCTCTCCCATAATTATATACATAATTCTACTAACAAATTTGAATCATTTGTTTTACCGCATTTTGCATCAGTGTACATATCAAAATTAACAAATGATGCATCGCAACTCGGAAAATTCCTCTCATTAAAACGGAGAATCTCAACAATTTTATGTTTAATTCGAAAAATTTAGAATCCATTAATGCATTGGTGCATTTCTCAACTGTTTTACTGAAAATAAAAATTGATGTAACGCGCATAAAGGAGATGTCAAGCACAGAAAAGTTTTCTTTTCGTCTAACTGAACAATACGCAAAATTTGCTCATTTAAGATTTGAGAGGGAAATGTCTCTCTCTCTCCCTCTCTTCCTTTCAGCATCCCTCCCTGTTTCCGTCCAATCAGCTGATAGAAAGGAAATTGATTTCTGTGCATCCGCTGCTCTCCCTGCCATGTTAGACCAAAGAATGATCTGTTATGAAATATTACAGCAATTACTAAAGCATTTATTTTTCATTACTATGTCTGTTAGAGTGTAATAGAAACGTCACGTGACAACCGATGGATTGATTTGTGATTTTCGGCAGATGGTACTTCTTATCTTCATTGTAGTTTTTTGCTCTTGATGTACTGACTGTAAACTAGAAATAACTTTTTTTATATTTGAATTTTATCAATTTGTTTAAGTTATTACTGAAGCGGAAGCGCATAAATTTTGATTACGACTCTTTCGAATGCATAATTTTCATGCGGATTTATGAGTAAATAGCCATTATTTTTTTATAATTTGTGTTTGTATGGATGGCTTCAGTTCCGAAAACTTTTCATTTTCGGCACGTCTTCCTTTCTTCCACAAGATTTTTACCTAAAGAATAAAAGGAAACAGAACATTAATTCATAAAATTTTATATTAAATCCTCAATATTTTTATAGCAATCAACCAATCTTGGAAACTGTTACAAAATTTACTTATTTTTTTTTTATTATTTTTTATTTTTTCATTTTTAAAAATTTCGAATCGGAAACTAATTTCTAATCTCCATTCCTGCAAGGGGTAATTCATCAGAAGCGTATTTTTCATCAAAAACTTATCAATTGTTAAACACTAATCAGTGCAAGCAGCGTTGTTAATGGACTCTTGAGAGGTAATTACTATTAATACGCGAAAGAGACGAAGTTCAAAGCTGGTTTTTAACCAATCCTCGCAGAGTTATTAAAGGGGAAATTTTCGGAACAAAGTTCTTATTGAACGTTATTGGATGAATGATGTCACGTCAAGCGCCAAGGCAGCCCGGCTGATCACAAGTGAGGCATTTCACTTCGATCTCAGTAATGTCAGGAAGGGCAGGTCGTAGTTCAACAGATGTCATCTACTTTGTATAGGAGGGTTCATTACAACGCAGTTAGAAACTGGAAAAGAAAGGTAGGAATGTTTCCTCGTTACGCATTTTACAAGTGCAACCAGTTCTTATCTTCATTTGCATTTATAAACTCGCTTATTGCACTCGTATCTAATGTTACGCCAGTTAAAAAAAATTGTAACTAGACACTGTTTTCTATAAATTTATGCAGCTCCTAAACCATTAATTCAGAAAACCGTCAAGTTCATGATTAATGCACGCACCTTACATGAAATTAAACTTGAAACGTTTAATATTGCAACAATTTGCAGTTTGAAGTATAAATATTAGATTGCGATTGTGAATATTTTAATTGCAACAAACAAATGCTTAGAATAACGTTAATCTGGATAGAGTTCAACATTTCGCCGACGAACTGAACGCACTTAACCCAGCGCGAAGTCAAGTAGATCTTTATCAAAGTTGCAAAACATCTTTTGTCGGGCGTTGCTTGTCGCGTCCTAGATGACCTTGAACTTCGCGCTACTCTTCTAAATCGCTTCATTCACTGTATATCTGGTTACGTTATCGCCACATATCGTGTAGAGACGGGCGATACAGTGCGCGACTGTGATGAGTTTGTATTCGTGTCTCGTTAAATAAATGCAGTCAGTGCTATGCGGCGCCGCGCGAAGCAAACAAATTTTTTGCAATTATATTTTTTAATCATATGCTAAGTGATTTTTATATATTTTTAAGTATTTTGCAACTCACTCATTCCATGTTATTACACAAGTATGCTACCATTAATTAATTATAACTGTATAAGTACAGATTCACACTAAGCATTACTACTACCTCCTAAGTGTGAAGTCTAATGTTACATTAATATTACTCTAAGCCATCTTCATCGCCACTTACAAATATAATTTCACACCGACCGTTACTATTATATTAATATTACTGTAAGCCAACTTCAGCAAGAATTATAACGATCGTTACTACTACAGTAATATCCCTCTAAGTATGAAGTCTAATGTTACATTAATATAACTCTAAGCCACCTTTATCGCCACTTACTGCTATACACACAGCCTTAGTATGGTTTCAACCGAGTATTACTATTATATTACTATAAGCTAACTTTATTAAGAATTATAACGAGCGTTACCACTACAGTAATATTTCTCTAATCTATCTTTATCACCACTTATTGTATACTTTCGTGACGAACTGTTATATTAATACTACTATAAGCGACTTTTATCGATACTTATGACTGTACTAGTATAACTTTACTTCCTAATATCACTACTACTACTATACTAATATTATTTACTGTAAGCTACCTTTATCAAGACTTGATATTCAGTTTCAAATTAAGACATTTCGGCAGTAACATATAGGATTTCCGTAATTAAGTGTGAGCATTAATTACTTGCTTAATTTAATCTGCGAACTAGATTTATCCAAATGTTTAATTGCAACGTAATTTAAGAGACTTCAGCTAAATTTATCTCGTCAGTAATTGCAACTTAAAAATTCTAATTAAGCTCCCGTTTATGCAACTTCACTTAAAAGTTAAAATTTTGCAACAATTTAGGATTCGGAGAGAATTTTAATTTGGAAATTTTCGAGTGGTGGTTGCTGTTATTGTTGTTGTTTTTTATTTTTAATCTGCAAAAATGATTACAGGAAAGTTTTCCGAAATTAAAAAAAAATAAAAAAACAGCTTCACGATCAATTAAAAACCTTGGGAATAATAATAGAAACTCTTACCGGTCGAGCATAAAAAAAAGTAAAATAATCATAGAAAATCCGCGGAAACAATTGTGTAGACCTCCTTGCAAACAAGAACAGAATCCCAGATGAGCAATTACTGGAACAAAAAAAAAAAGATCATAAAAACTACTCCGAATTAGAAAAAACTCTCACGAACAACGATGAAACTTTCCAATCATAGAAACCATAGCCTACTAACAATGGCAATATCAGCAACGACATACGAATGAATTTATTAGTTACAACGATAATAAATTATATTCTTTATTCTGTTTGCTTCTCAAATTTGCAATTTACGAAACGTTTACCGAATAATTCGTACATCATACATTAAATTTGCAATTAAATAGCGTTATTATGGGAATAAAGTTACCGCATTTGAATAGAATATATCAAACTATGTCACGCTAATTGAACTTAACCGTAAAGTTATAAAACAATAAATTTTAATGCAGATAAATATCGACAAATGAATTTTATAATAAGAAAAGTTTGGCTAATTTAAGTTTTATTGTTAGAACTGGTTAGAATTTTATTATAGCAATGAGAAACTAACAAGTGCTGTATTTCTTTAACAACAATAAAAAATTGACATGCTTTCGGTTGTTTTCTTTCGCGATAATGAAAAAAATTTTGACAAGTTTCCAGTTGTCTTTTAAACAATAAGAAAAATTTTAAAAAGCCAGTCAGAAAAATCAATAACTCGTATAACAATCGAGTTTGAGAGAGAGAGAGAAATTTTAAAACAGGTCAATTTATTTTTTGGTGAAAGATGAAAATGCTATGCTTCCTCAATTACAAACCGTAAGCTTCACACAAGTGTGAATGTGTGTGTCAATGACATCTGGCACAAGGCTCCTCAGGCGACGGGGGCCATGTTTAAGCGGAAGTTATTCAACACACATTGAATGTGGCCGCCCCGGGCCTTTTGTGGGAAGTCCCACTGACCTGTGGTTACCTATCATCCGACCTCCATCGATTGATGCGGAGGAGCGTAATCAGTTTGTGTTGCTGCGTCTTATATTCCACAATCGATAAATCTTTTCGGACAAAAATTGCTTTTCTTAAGATACCATTGAAGGATAACGGTTTTGCTTCGCTTCCTGTAATGCCTTTCCTCTCCCTCCTCTTTTCTCTATATCCAGCACGTTTTGCGAAGGATGCTCTTAATCCTGTGACAAGTGATTGACGATCGTTTTATTTTTACTGTCAACAATTAACAACCGGATAATTAAAACTAATTTATTCTTTTACAGAAGAGTCATAACAAACTACTATTTTAGATTGATTGCGTTTATTCATTTCTCTCTCTTTACTCTCGGGAGTGTTATAAATGTATGATCAACAAGATCAATGATCACAAAAATTATATTTCATCATCAGAACAAGCTTAGTAAATTTGATCAACAAATTAGAGGAATAACAATAATGTTACTCAATAAATCTCATCGTAATTGTTTTTGCTGATATTCAATGAATAAGTTGCACACACTTGCATCATTTATGTATCTTTTCTGCCAATTCTTGAATGATTAACAGTGTTTAAGAACTGGATTGGATGAATGCAAAGCTTGTCCTGATGATGATATATAATTTTTGTGATCATTGATCTTGTTGATCTTACATTTATAACGCTTCCAAGAGTAAAGAGAGAGAAATGAATAAATGCAAATCAATTATTGAGTTTTTTTCTCCGTTGTATCAATTCGAACAACTGTTGATTATGATTTAAATGGTTTCTGGTAGGCGTTGCTAGTTTGCTATTTATTTAATGCCAGTGCTGTTAGAGATTATGTGCGCGATTTGCACAGAACCTATAACAAGTTTTCAGTGACAGACAGATCTGGCAGAAGGTGAAGAAGCAGTCAAAGGCGCGTCGTGAGTCACGAACCGTAATGAGTGTACATCCAGAAAGGTGAAGTCGATCGTGTGACGTGTGACCAACATGAATTATGATAGAAGATGCGGGAATGATGTGTCCGGCCACATGACAGACGTTCTGATGCCCGATAATCATCCCAATTGAATGATATTCGTCATCCAATTTTATCCTCGTTTTTCCACGTCGTTCCCAATAGGTTTGTTCCATCTTTGTCAGTTATTGCAGATTTGTAGGACAGAATTGTTGGAAGAAGGTTCCACGTCGAAAGTTATGTCTCTTTACTTTAAAAAAAATCGTTCGAGAAGGGATCGATGGTGCAAATAGTGATTTTACCTGGGAGAAACTCCTATAACAAACATTACTAATGAAGTGCTTCACGCACAACATCTGAGGACATCAAGAAAACCACATTCATCACCTCCATATACAGAATTAAGAGGTGGAGTCGTGTTGAAGACACGAAACTCAATATTGTCTACTGTAATTCATAAGCTAACTCAAGTTCTCGAGAAAACTGAAATCCTGGTTATCAGAAGGCATATTAAAGAAAATTAAAAAAAATAGTTATATCCGACTACCATTCTTTATTTTGAATTTTAAATTACTGATGAGGTTTTCTTTTAGCTCGTAAATAATTTATATTTAATTTTTTATTTTAATGTATTTACGTAACTTGAGTTATGACGTTTCCTCATTTAAATTTCACATTTCTATTAAAGTAAACAAGAAAAGTCGTTAGTATTTATTCTGTATTCAAATAACATTAGTCGAAGATATATCTGAGACTTTTCTTACCTCTGTATTGTATTAAATATTCATGTTTTGTAACTTCCCAAAGGCACAATTTATCTGCCACAATACATTCTTTAATTAAAGTGACTGAAGACTTTCTCGTGGCAAAAATTAAATATGAACTCGTACCTTTGAGTAACTACCAAGATAGCATAACAGCTTTAATTTAATACATTAAAAGTGAATTCTGCTGAATTAACTCTCCTGTTTCCAGTTTCATCTAGTTATTTAGTTTTTGTCATTTCGTTAAAATTATATTTATTTAAAAAAAATGGAAGAATTTCTGCTTGATTTAGTTACAAACAGAAGTCAATTAAATATAACATTCCTCGTGGAAAATTTTGAATAATGAAAACTGGCCAATCAAACTTGAAAAAAAATTCAAATTCTCGTTTTAAATTTAAACAGAAGCGTCCAATAGAAAGCAACAGATTTTTAAAATAGCCTATAACGAGAAAAAAACGAATTTAACGAGATTTTCTCAAGATTTTTTTTTATTTTTAATATTATTACGTATAAACTAATTTTCTAAACGTAACAATGCAAGATAAATTTGATGTATTTTTTTATTTACAAATGATATTTTTTTATGTATTTAACCGAATTTTTCTGTTTTTTTTCCATTAGTTAATAATAAAAGTATTGATGGTATACGAATATAACTCTGTAAAAATGGCTGTAAACATAGATAAGTCTTCCTGTTGTCGTGAGGTAGAGTGGAAAAAGCATGACATGACCGGAAATATTGTCAACATCACGTGACTCTTATCGTTTACACGAAGAATATTCAGGGAAGTCGAATTACTTCGTTAGCCGACCAGAAACTTTACTTGTTGAGAAATATGTTAGCTCGAAGACCATAAAACTTGAATTAGCAGAATAATAAATGCGAAAACGTTTGCATTTGTTTGCTTTTAACTAAAATATTCTTCCAACTCGCTTCGAAAATTTTAAATTTTGTTCCGTGTTTAAAATATTCGAAATTCACCAACCAGGATTAAATATTTAAAATTTTCCGTCGCTGCTCAATTAACCATTTAAAGGTAAGTAATTCGAAATACGTCATTAGTCGATTAACCAATAAACGGAACGCATAAATTTAAATCGAATCAGTAGGAGAGACGGAGAATTCGAAAAATGCCGGAAAAAATTTAAGAATTTTCGCATAGAAGAAATAATAAAATTTAAGGAAAAACAATAAAACTTGCAGGCGGGCACGCAACAAGAGCGAAGTGTATAATTTTTTTTTTTTCTGCTTCTTCTGGCAGCATAAAAATCGACGTCACACATCATGTCACAATCATAAAAAGTCGTAACTAATTAAACATATCGAGGACACTATAACAATCGTGAATTCGTTTTCTTTGTATTTCGTTCTAGGAATTAGTTGCCAGGTAAATACGTTGGCGCATGCTCGTTACATTTAGAAAACTACTAGTATATAAAAGACAGGTGATCTCGTCACGCACCGAATCTCGTGACGTCACGGTGTAGGCGGAAATCATGTGACCTCGTGGAGATTCGGTGAATAAGTGGATATAACTACCTATACGTCCATGTTACGATAGTAGCACGCATCTCTATGTACAGTGATAGAATCAAACAAGTTAGTTTCACTCTAAAGCAACTTAAGAACCAGACAGAGGTGAGACTCGTAATTAAGGTTACACTTCCTTGTTTATCATTTTGTTTTAACTAACCAGTTTCATTTCTTTCGACAATTATCGATAAAAGGTCATGTTTTTTTGGTTAAGAAAATTTTCTAATCGGTATGCAAAACAGTAAAAATGCTTTATAAATATAAGTTTATATATAATGTTAAAATACCAATTTATGTTATATTGTACTCGAGTTTTAAGGAAAGGTGGGTTTGCATAGTTTTCTGCAGACCCAAAGTCTCAAGGACAGAGAATCCACCCAAAAACTTAACACCCATTTATAAAATGTTTCTTTTTTCCACCCTCGAAACTCCAAAGGTGGTCGGTCATTCGCAAAATTGACCCTCTATAAAGTATTGTGGGTGCGGAGGTGTAGACAGCGTTACATGAAAGAGGTGTGTGCATCCACTTTAGATATGTACTGTGCAAAATGAAGCTTCGTGAACTGAACTATAAAGATTTTTAAAAGTGTGGGAGTGTTATTTATTTAAGCAGGAAAGCCTGAACCAACACAGATTTTCTATAAGTAAGTTTGTAGAGCTTATAATAACTTTTAAAAATTATCCTGATATGGTTTATAAAATTATATAAATTGACCTTAAAATGGATCTTAAACTTTTTCAAATAATTGAATTTCATGCTGAAAATTTTTTATCTCCATCTTACATGATTTAGAGTGAGAGTTCTCTTGATATGACGCCTTGCTTTCTTTCTTCCATGCTATTCTATACATGTTTATAACCTGTCACTTCAGGCACTTGTCACTTTACAGCATTTTTTAACACTACCACAGATTTGTAAGTGTTTTTTTTTTTAATGTCAGATAACAAAACAGGCATTTTATATTCTGATCTTAAACGTTCGATACTGCATATAGCTTATTATCATGCTCAATAATAAACACGCCATTAAATTCAAAAAATTATCAAAATAAAATGTTATTCACAATACTGTTCACGGTTGTTACCCCCATTTCCATTAACTCAATGGTATTGTTACCGTAGTTGCGTGTTGTTTTTACCTTTTTATTATTATTTTCAATAGCTTTGAATTTCTTTTATACGATATTTCAAAGCTTAGAAGGCCAGTTGTTAGTTTTTTTTTTTTAATCAAAGACGGCTAAATAAATAATAAAAGCTTTCGACTTTTTTCGAAATTAAAAATATTTATATTAACCAATCGGGTTCAAATTTTCGAATGTTTTAACCAATTAAGAAAGAGAAATTTTTTTAAAAAATTGCTACCAGTAATTAGAGAAACGGAACGGAAAAACTTTTAATTATTTCAAAATAAATGATGGCACAACAAATATTATTATTACTTTATTTTTCTTAGTATTATTAGATTTATGTTGTCGTTAATTATATTATTGTTAAAATTAAATAGCGACACTTGTACGCACAAAAGCCTAGTTAGTCGGTTTACATCAATTTTAGCATCGTAACGTTTGGTATACGTCATATATTACTTTCCTCTTTAACATCATTTTATTATTCGCGGAAAACTAAACATGAAGGAAAATTAGAGGCCTATTACATTTGCCTGGTTTGGTGCAGGCATCATCCCCTACCCAGAAGCCAACCAGAAACTTAATCAGGTAATATGAGGGTTACAACTGTTATTGAATATTTCTTCCAAATCATTACACACTTCCAGTAACATTTCATCGGAAAAAGAAGGGATAAAAAAAATGGCGAATTTATAAAATTTGCATAAGATACTCGAATATAGCAAATTTTCCTGTTACTTTAAAAATTAGCCAATTAGCGTGCAATATTAATTCGAATTTAAATTTCTCGAGCCAATTGAATCGTCTCGCGATATCTCAAATTAAACAATTACTTCTGTCAGACTTTTCAAACTATCCAATTAGATCGTCGTTAGCGTGTGGAAAATAAAATTTAAAACTGATCAGTGGCAGTAGATAAAGTGGAAAATTAAATTTTCCCCTTGTTATTTATAGAAACGTAACAGTCAAACGTATTTCTTTTCTTCAGGTAGCTAAACTTTTAACACTCAAAATGGAAGGTGGAAAGGAGCAGATTGATTTTCCATCAGAGCAGTTCGCAGCAGCTGCTACATGTCGATGCAGGTCACTATGCAGCCAGGTGATAGGTTCTGCTAAAGAAGTGACATTTCCTTCAATGTCCTCCTCCCGTTTATTTTCTTTTTATTTATTTTTTTTACCTCCCAAACCGTTCAGACGTGTAAGGATGAAAGATGAAATATATTAAACATAATCGCGTGTAGTTTAAGCTTTTCATCTTATCTAACTATCCTTGAATAATTTTGTCATCATATTATTCATTCCTCTTTATAGTTTTAATGTGGGCGAAACGTTTTTGTGTGTGTTTCTATTTTCGCTATTCGACCTCATTCTCTTGTTTGAAACATTTTAAAATTAATACGCAACTACTATTTATTTTAAAATATTTAAATTTTATAAACTGACCATTAAAAATGCATTTTATAATTTTTACGTCATCATCGATATTAAATTCACCAATAAAGCGATGATTTTTTATTCTACGGATTCAAATTCGCTGACGTCAGTTTAATTCGACCAATGTCTGTTTTATTACCTATGAAAATTTAAATTACGTCGATAGCAAATTAACCAATTAAGACTGTGATTGCTTGAATTTTAATATATTTATTTTTCCTCCGGTCAGTTTTCAAAATTTGAATTCGGATCAGGGCTTGTCAACACAGCATTCAGCCTCGGAGAATATCAATTTACGCAAGTGGACAGTTGCAACATTAATCCAATCTGTCCTCCTATGCAGGATGGAATACAGGATGATAAATTGGACCGAGTCCCTTGTTACTAGAAGGGAAATCAGGTAAACTGGAGAGAAATAGAAGGGCAACAATTTATCAAGGGACTCGACTGTCAAGTCCCCTTCCTGACAAACCTCCGTCTGCCTGTAAATGTGCAATGGTCGGTGTGATCAGCCAATAATTGGTGCTCTACTTTACTTCCTTTTATCTCGAATTCCAGCCTACAAGCATTTCTTCTTTAGATATAATGGCCTTGTGAAAGATAAAATGTGATGTTCTTCAGCTTACAACTCCAAAAAGTGCAGAAATTTTCTCATCTATCCAAGCTAATGCGTTTCTCCTTGCTAAAGTGATAATTAATATAATATGTACCAGATGTCGCCACAGTTATCCGTTACAGTACTATTTTTACTATTACAGTAGCCAGCAGCTTGATCAGCAATTCGCATTTCTAACTATTTCTATAATAGCACAAACTACTAAATAATCGATAAACTTAATTTAATACGGGAGATTTCTGAGCCGAATTCAATATTCAAAATGCTATTACAGTAACATCGCATTAATTCGATATAAAAGCGCTTTTATGTTTACAACATCGCACCCCACAATCAAACTTTATTACTGTGATAACATGATTACTTTCGCATAGACGAATGTCGATTTGTAATGGCATTTTATCTGGCGTTATATTTTGCCCTGATAACAATAAACAAATCTTATTGTTACGTCATTAATGCAATTTTTATTAAAACGCAACAAAACAGCCAATTACGTTTACTCGTTTAAAATCGATTTCGTATCCAATAATGTTTGAAATATAAATTAAAATTTGAAAAACGTCATCTATCGCTAGCCAATCGCACGAAAACTGTCGGATTCGAATCTAGGTTACTCAAACATTCGCTTATTGTATGTGGCCATCGATCGCCCAGATGGAGAACGTTCTGTAGCGGTTTATACGTTATTTACGGCTATAAAAACCTTCAAAAATATTAATTGTTTCTTTGTAAAATTTCGGTTTTTAGTCAATAACCACTAGTATCCCATGAATCACTTGGAGAGAGAAGCGTGCACATGCTACAAATAGAAGTAAGGAGCGGAGCATGCTGGGCACTTTCTGTACCCTGTTTGTGTTTGAGATGGTTTGTCATGGCTTGTATAAGAGGCAACGATAAGAGCGGAGGTTCTTGTGAAAATGTATCGATACATCCCGCGAAACAAGAAAAATCGATTGTGCAGGTAGTATCAGTGTTTAACCTTACTTCTTTTAACATATACAAACACGTAAACTGACGAAAAAATCCTCATTTTTATTTGTATTAATGCTTTTCTCTATCAGTTATTTAAAGAACTGGAATAGTGCCAACACACTTTTGGGTTACAAACTCTAAATGAAAATTAGATGAGGAGGAGAAATTAAGTTTTTTTTCCTCCTCCTGTTGTTTTTGTTTATCCATTTATATTTTGACCCAATTCTATTTGTTTCTTTTTATAATGCGGAGAATAAAAAAGAATATGTATTCCGGAGGAGGTACTACTGGATGAATAAAGGTCAGGAGAGTGAGAGAGAGATAAGTAATGGAGGTAGCACGTGGAGACAGGTCACGTGATAGCCTCAACTGCGGTTCGCGTGAATCCCTCCTCTTTTCTGATTTTCTCCGACAGGAAGTTACTGCTTTAAAGGAAATCTTTCGGTCTTTTTTAAATTCTTGTTTATGTACTTGACCCATTGGGTCACGCGCGCGTAATTAAGCAACTAATGCTCCACTTATTCGCGTGGTCACGCGTGATGTCATCTCGATCATGTGCCCGCTTAGCATCTGTTGGTTTTTAAGATGGATGATGTCGCCTAGCCGATTTTAACTGCTGACTTATCTTTCTCTCATTCGAAAACCCTATACTGTATTTATCTGGATTGTGTGCACGCGTTTAATCTATATAATTACGCATAGCAAAGCATATAAGTAAGCATTTTTCGATGTCTAGCTGTACAGAATCCAAGTAAAACAACACCTAAAAACGATAACTACGCGTGTTTATTTACTCGTGATGAAATGTGTTATGTTACTTTCCTGTTTATAAATATATACATCCTATATAGAGATCTAGGTATTTAAGTTTGTTTCTACTTGTATTTAAGTTTTCCGTGTATCAAAGGCGGATCCAAAAGCATTCACTCTTTTTGACAGTTTGTCGAAAGTTTCGTATGTCAAAAAAATAGCATTAATGCTTATGATATTCAGAACTAACCGCATAATCTTAGACACGAATGTTATGTGCATTGCATATGAATTACAGGAGAAACACAATGATTAATTGCGAATTATATGATTTTTTTCAGTTAATTATTATGGTTTTTCAGAAAATTCTGAATTTATACGATTTTTTTAACCCACTATCGATAAATTGCATCCTGATTTTATTTCCATATATAACTGTAACGAGCACGATTTATTATAATTTATGTATGTCATATTTTATACCATTTAAAAATGCATAGGTATAATTATTGATCATAAAAATTTCTATGCAGATATACACAGATTGGGCCAATCATTACTTGGAAAGGGGTCGATTCAAGCGCTACATTCAAGACCTTCAGACGGACGTTTGCGATGGAATTTTGCTTGCCGACGTCATCGAAGCTGTTAGTGAGTAGTATTTTTATATTATTCAATAATTTTTTTTAGTTAGTAAAAATTAGTGTGACATTGTTCTTGACTGTTTCTATCATTATGCTTTCTCTTTGCGGTTTCAAGGTAAACGGTCTTCCGGGAAAAATTTATATTAAGAACAATTAAAAATTCTTAAATCAGATTTCATAACATAATTACCAGGATAATATGCTTCTTTTTTTAACGTCCTTCTAACCGCTTTGTTTGGAATTTTTCTGAATTCTCGAGAAAGAATGCAAAGAATTTCCAAATAAAGATTTATAATTGTTAGTTGTGAGGATTCCTTTCTCTATGTAAGATTTGAAAGCGAAACAAGAATTTTTCAATTTTTTCTCTTTTTTTTCTCTTTTTTCTGTTTGAGGAATTTTCCATTTAAACAATATAAATCTTTAGATTTTCCCTCTCATTTTTCTGCAATAACTTAGTGTGTCTGCTAAATGTGTTTGTTCCCATCCCATTTCACTCCCTACAATTTATAAGTTATGCAAAGTCTCTATTCTGACTCCGTATTGAGTTTAAAGACACAAAATAATCTTATAGAGAAAATAGCTTAAAGGTACTGCATTTATTTTCAATGCCTTCCGGGGATTAGAATCTTGTTGCATCTTCATGAATTTTTTAAACATAATCTCTGTTTTTTATCGAAAATTCCTTAAAAACACATTTTACCCTTTTAAAAGTTTATCCAGGATTTTTTTTATTAAAAAATTCTTAGTCTATAATCATGCAAAATTAATGCTATTAGAAGAGAATAATTTATAATAGTAGTCACTAACAAGAATTTTTCTCAACTAGTATGCATTTTTTAAATGTTTTTAGTTAAAGATTTTCATTAAAAATCCCTTTACTGTTAAACTTAGGACTCAGTTCCTACAGTAAGATTATGCAAGTACTAATTTGAAGTTAGTTTCTTTACATTCCAACCAGAGAGACAAGCAACATTTTCATTTTGTTCCTCTGCAGATATACATATAATATACAGATTTTAACCTTCATTCCGGAGGATTATAAGCTTATAAGCCTTTCATTTGTGCTGAGAATATAATTGCGAATAAGATAAATCTTCTTGCTTCAATTCCCTTTAAGGACGAGACACATATGTTTTACCTTAGTAGCAATCTCTATCCTCTTTCAACAAGTCGAAAATCGCCTGATTAATATAGGTTCTGAATCAGACGATCCGTTCATTTCGTCTGATCCTCCCTCTATCTGAGAGAGAAACACAGGGGAGGAATTAAGTATGACTCAGTCACTATGTAATTTAGAGAGGGATAGTTAATATTTGTTTTCACTGTCTCTAAATGCCAATATTAGAATGTACATTCGGTGCATAAGTGGCTAAAGCTGTCCAAGCATTGATTTGTAACTTCGGTGGTCTGACAGGGATTATAAAAGCTGGTGTTGGCCACAAGATACAGACCCTCTAGCCAAGTTTCCCATAGGGTCGTTTGTATTTGAGCGTTTAATGGCTCTCACACCCTATTGCTGGGTGTTTTATCGAGCAGAACTGCGAACAGACATCCGTACTCTTCGGGTTTCTAAATCACCGTATTATACAGTTTACACATTATTTAAACCACTCCAACATACGCCCCGGTAATATAAAATGCGTGACGTAACGTAAGTACACATTTATGTAACTATGCTATTGTCCCACTTTTCTGAGCGATAAACAAGCTTGTTTATCGATGAGCAAAATCGATAATCTGGTCTTTTACTACTTCCAGCCGGAAATAAAGTGCCTGACATAATCAGAAAACCCAAAGTGTCTTGCCAAATGGTAAGTATTTTGTTCTTTTATACTTCTAAAAATGTTTTCTGTAGTTATAGAGAAGTGCCTTGGCATTAGAACAGTTTCCCGGTTAGGTTAAAGGTCAAGAGGTGATTCACGCTGAATCATCAACAATATCTCAGTCGAGTGAATACCGTTACATTATTTGCCTCATCAATCAATATGCGGTTGTTGAGTAGACTGTGATGTTATAAAATAATCTTTTCTTTGTGTGCAGTTAGGCGACTAAAACAGATCCAAATGGCTTTGTTGTCGTCGCAGTCGTCCAAAACGATTGTTACGTTGCAGCCACGCAATAAAATATAAATAAGTCGTCGTAAATAATTAACGTAATTCGAGAAGGATTGATTACAATCGCAATAATTGTCCACTGTAGCGAATATTTAAGAATATTTTGCGAATTACATCTGTCTGTCCCGAAGATGAAATCGTTTTATCTTTATTGAAAACAGGATTCCAGCTTCGTACGAAATGATAAATTAATAATTTTTATATAAAATCTCACTTTTATTTACCGATAAACTGGAATAATTCATATCAAAAATAATCATGGCCAGGCATTTTTATTGGATTTATTAACCATTACCACGTCTTATGCATTTATTATTAAATTATTGCAATGATAGTAGTATAAAATTTATCTATAAAAATAATAATGGTTTTATTATTTTTTAATAAAACTATTATCTTTCTGGTTATCTTCTATATAAATCCCATTAGTATGCTGCATTATGACGTCATACACCATGCTGATGAGTCGTTTCAAAACCTTTCCAATACAGTATTCTGTAATCTAAATAGCAATTGTTACATCACAATACAATTAATTTGGATCATTACCACTGTGATGTAATTAAGCATAGTCTAAAGATTATTACGTAACAATCCAGTTAGTACAATTAATAATAATTATTACGTCACGTGTTACTTTTTATTTACACTTCTGATTAGATTTACGGTTTCGGTTACTGTCAGTTCGACGGAGCGTATTATTGTTAAGTCGCTATCTATGCAATTTATTGTTATGCAGTTTAATCATTATGACGTCGCGGCTAATTTAATGCTATTATGATGTCACACTAAACGCTCTTCTTCGGTATGGATAGCAATAAAATACAAAATTCTTCCAAACGGATTAAAAAAAAATAGAATGAAAACAAAAAACAAATTCTGTGCTTCCTTTTTATTTTCTTATCTTTATTGTTTGGTGGAAATCCCTGGAATGTCGATCCAAACTTTCTGTAAGAAAGAGAAAAACCATGAGTCAACCACCGAAATTACTGGCCCCAGGCTTTACCTACTTGTTGTGTAGAAGTGATTGCTAAACCAATCAGGGGATGAGTTAGTCATTACGTACCCCCGTTTATTCCTTCTGCGGTGACGTAATGCTCGCACAAATCACGCTTGATAATGAGACTTTGTGAGTTCCGATACAGTGTGGTAGTATTCCACTTTTTCTCCCTCATATCCTGGAGGCAAAGGTTTGCTCCTCGACGGGAATTTGCTTAGCGACGAAATTAGTTGCATTTGTTTAGGAAATTTTCTAAAAATGCACCATATACCGCAAGATTTTTGCCCTAATTCTGATTGATTAATTTGCAGATTAATTCCTTTTCAGGGGTCTTCGTGCGTGATGTCACAGTTTAGGTAACAATGCTACAGACAATTTCGATCGTGTTTAACGTATTCCGAATATTGATCTGTAACGTAATTGCAGCTTAAAATCATTCACAACAGTCCAAAAAACATTTTTTCTTTACGAATAAACGCTACGGTCTGTGTAATTGTTGACATATTATTATAAATCATGCGGTCTAAAGGACAAAGGGTTTCCTTGTAGCTCTTTCGGATCATATTACTTTATATGCAAAGAACACCTGATAGTATCTCCTCTCTGGTAATAATATACAATGATTGATGATATTGTAAATTACTCGTGACGCGACAATGTTAATTACGATTTAAAAATTTTATATCGATGTGACGTAATAATTGTGATTTAATAATAGCTCCCGCTTCTGTGAAAAAGATAATCTATTACGCAATAATAGTTACAATTTAATTTAACTCACATTTTTGATTGTGACGTAATAATTGCGATACAACAAAGACTCCCGCTTCTATGAAAAAATAACGTATTGCGCAATAATAGTTATAATTTTAATGCAATTTACAGTTTTGATTGTGACGTAATAATTGTGATACAACAAAGACTCCCTCTTCTATGAAAGAAAAAAGATAACGTATCACGTAATAACCGTTACAGTTTTAAATATAATTTTTCCATTGTAAACGTAACAATACTTTAATTTATTATTAAATAATGGCATATTTAAAGGAAATTTCACGATAGATAATCGTGTAAAATTGCATGATGTATGCAGCGTAACCTAGTAATAAAGGAATGATCGTGAATCGCTATCGTGGTTTTAAATTTGTTGCGTGATTATAAATATTTTAAAATATCCCCGGTTATTTTTTTTTCCTAAAGTACAAGCGTTTTTAAGAGACTATTTAGGAAAAAAAATGGACATTAAGAAAAAAAATTACAAGATAAATAGAGCAGAAAATAAACACAAATTTATTTTGAGCTATGACTTCAAATGTCAGTTTGTGCTAGTTATTTGAAGGACAAGAATCTTGTATTTTTTTTTTTTTAAACTCTGGAAGTCAACAGCCTCTCTGATGTAGAAGAATCTAAAAATAATAGGATACATTTTTTTAAAAGTCTAATAAATGAAAATAATCCTCAATTCAGATTTTTTTTTACACCAAAAACCGAAAGTGTATCGCCCTCTTTATTATCCCGATTTTTATCTAGACGTTATAGATGGTATTGTAATAACCCGGTAGTTGTTGTATCGGGATGTACTGCACCACGTGATCGAGTGAAAAACTCTTTATCGGTGATTCATTGCTTGTAGTAATCGGATATGGCGTTGAATCACGTGTCTTGGTGGTGATCGGTGACCCCGTGAGTGATTTTTCGGATCTGGTGATTCACTGAGTTTAAAAAGTTGGACCGGATCTTGCATAGCATCCGGTATGATAAGGATTCGTGTGAGGATGATTTAGCTAAATCGTGTGATTTGCTTAAAGTCGTGCTTCTAAACACGTTTTTCTGTTCGAGGTCACCTGACAGCTGTCTACGTTGAAACCTTTTTTTTTTTTTTACTTTTTTTGGAGGTCGTTTGACATGTGGTATATGCTGTTAGACTGTAAACAACAATGGTTTCGGTAAACATTTATAAAATTAGAATAATTGACGACAGCTTTAAGGTGTCTAAAAATTATGACTGGTTAAAGGTAGGATTTATTGCTCTTAATGTACCTGAATGGATCATCTTCCTTGGCTGTCTGAAAATTGAGCATTAGGGATGATCTATGAGAGGCAGGAATAGAGGATTAGATATAAATCGAAAGAAGACAAATGTTCTTTAAATAATTCAAATAGAACCAAAACCGGGCGCTTCCAATGACGTCTTAGTCGTCTTCGAAAATATTAAGATGGTATTTGATCGATACCAAACTGCATTTTTTTCAGTGATTTCTTTTTTTATGCTTTAAAAATTACGAAAAGACAACTCCACGTAGGGTGGAGCACGGTAGCATATATATATATATATATATATTTTTTTTTAAACAGTTGACCTGATTTTTGCTTTTTTAGTTGGCAAACCAATTGAGTGGTTATTGTTTATAATAGTTCAAGCGAAAAATTGCTTCGTAAAGATACTTCAACGTTTTTATTTAGTAAATATTTTCACTTTTTAAACACTGTTAGCGGTATTGAAGAATTCATGCTTCCTTAAAGTTAAAATTATGAAACATTCAGTACTCTTTCATCTATTGGGGCCCTTATAAAAACAGATTAACAAATAACATTTAAAGCATATCTCCCATATGTATCAGGACGCGATTACCATATATATTGTTGATAATATACTAATAAACGTCTATTAAGAATGGTAGATTGTCAGGGAGATACAGCTATAGATCTCAAAATGAATCCTTAAGAGAGGGAGGACCTGAACCTTAACAAAATGTTGTAGCTTTACCATCAGATAAATCCTGTTATCTAAGAGTAATTATGAACAAAATGGGAAGAGTGGGAGAATAGGATTGCTCTAAGAAATAAATAAATAAGTAATGAGATTTGTAAAACTGTTAAGAAAAAAAATAATGCCAAATTGTAACAAAATAGGTAGTTAAAGATGCCATTTAACCATTTAAAAACGTCAATAAATTATTGACCTATTTACTCTAGCGTGAAATTATATTTTTCTTGTGATAATTACGTTGCACATATTAAAGACTTTTAATTATTTTTTTTTTCATATCGGTTTGCAATATTTAATTGTTACGCAATATTATATTTCGGGAAAGGGTAATTGTTACGTAACAGGCCGTTCAATAAGCATTATTACTTAATAATTAAAACAAACTCTATAGATAACTTTATTTTCACTAATTCTTTATTATTCATCACAGTGACGAAATAATAGAGAATTAGTGAAAATAAAGTTGGGTCATTATAATTTCATTCTTAAACCATTTTTTCTAAACAAAAACTGAATGTCAATCATCAAACATCGCTCAGTATCCAAATTTCAATGGCTCATTCTTTATTATCCATGATATATGACTATTAATTTTTGAAAATCCAAAAATGACGGGTGTTCATAACATTAAAACACTTATAACTCTGAAACTATTTATTGCATATTAATAAAATTATATTCGTTTGAGAGGATTTTAGATAAGTTTTATAGGCATTATCATATGTTGTTTTGCATCTGGCCGTATGTCAGATCGTCAGCAAAATTCTATGTCATTATTAATTTTGACTTCTCCACATGATCCGGTTACAAGACAGTATTTTGAAACTGTTAACATGAACAATATGTTCATTTAAATGGAGTTGTTCTAATATTATAATGTTTTGTTTAGTTGCTATACATATATTTAAAAAGTTTTTATTTACATTTACATATTTTCTACGGTTGTTTGTGTGCATGCATAAAACGACTTGTATTTTTAAAACTGAAAAGTCAAACTACTATAGTTTGCAAACCGCATGTATGCAGTCGTTGCAAGAGTTGATAAATCACTTGTATTACAGCTAATTTGCAAATACTGTTTAGTAATACGATTTCTTTTTTTATATCGTAAATCATCCTCCCACATCTTTAAAACATTAGAAATGTTTAGCCAGCAATATTTATTTAATAAATGGATAGAGAAACTCTAAACTAGAGAGAAAAAAGTATAGCATGGTAGGTGTTAGGGTGGGAGTGTAAGGTGTTAGCCCACACAGCTAGTCTTTCGTAAGAGCGGGCCAGTCCGTACTCTATTTATCATTACCTTCCTCTTAGTTGTGGGTGGAAGAAGTCATACTCTGTCCAGTCTGCCTTACTCAGTCTAAACAAAGTCCTTATGTCTTTCTGTTACCACATATGCAGGTAGGTGTCTTCTTCCTTATACGCTTTTTTTCTTAATCTATATCCAACATTAGTTTAATATTTTGAACCTTGCTTATACTTTTAATGTCGAATATGCTAAAAATGTTTGCATTAAAAAACGTTGATGAAAACTGGTATAAATTCATTCTTAAAGGTAACCAAGCGAGACACATCAATTGAAAATTCCAGACTATGCTTCTCAACGGGAATTCACTGCAGAAGTTATGGCTTTTAGATGCTCTTCCACACTTGGTGGGGGGTTGATTGCTTTCTTTAATTGGATGTTTTGTGCTTCTTTTTTCTATTTATTATGACTTAGAAGTAAATTTCCTCTTGTTTTTTTATAATCTAGACAGATATTATTTTGAAATTACTCTAGTTTGAAAATTAATTTATGTAAATTCTTTACTTAATAACCGTACTTCTACTGAGTGCTTAGGTAATCTCCGCTCCATTCGTGCATCATTTTTTCTATTGAAAGGAATCCTAATTGTTCTTAGCTATATATATCTAAATATAAAACTCTGACAGGTTTTGCTCATATCGGTCATACTTATATTACACACAATGAAGATAAAGTTAACAAAGATAAATAACATAGCACTTTAACCGGAAACTTTATTAACATTTAAAAGGTAACGTGTGTCGGTTAATTCTTAACCTTCTTACAGTTGTTACAAATAATTAGAACAAAAGAATTCTTTTGTTTAGTTGTTTCTAACAGCTGAAGAAGATTATGAATCAACCGAAAAACGTTGCCTTCCAGGTTATTAAAGTTTCCTGTTTGTTCTGCCGTGTTGTTTATCTTTCTGAATGTGTACAGCAGGTTGTCTGAACTTTGAAGATAAAATATTGTCTGAGGATTGTAAATAATCAATGGATAAATCCGGCCAGTCTCATTATTAATTTTTCAAATGTTACTTGTGATTTCACACTATATTTTTCATCAGAATCATTGTTACCTATATTCTTTGTATCGATACGATACATAGTTGTTACGGTAAATTACACGTTTTAAATTTCTATTATATCCAATCATACAAATATTGCGAATTGGTGACCAATTTTAAAATTCGCATTCTTATACAGGTGGCTAGGACATTTTTGCCCAACATATGGAAACTCGTATATACTGAGGGCTTAATTTTAAAATTTTATAAATGTAAACATGTCTTCTCAAGTATGTTACGCGTTATAGAAATGGCCACTATACCGCAGGATTATTTAGCAATTTATCTCGTTTTTGAGTTATGGAAAATATGGATTTTGTTCCCTGGTGATAAATATAACCAGGAGTAAAGCACATGCTCTACTTCGAATCCGATGGAGTTTATAAAAGAAGATATTGCAGAGAGGGTTTTGAGAATTATAAATTATAATGTGTGTGTGTGTGTGTGTGTGTGGTTCCTTTTTGATGCATCAGCTGCTAACAATAACGTTATTCTAAATCGATTGTTGAATATGAAAACACTTTTGAGGAATATGATAGATGATGCTATTTTTAGAATTATGAGGTGTATTATGTGGATTTTTTCTCCCAATTTTAAATTTTGGCCCTTATAGCAGAAGGTGGTTCGCTTTTACCAAACGTGTCAGATGTACTTAGAAGTAAAGAATCGAGCTTAACTAAAAGGAAGCAAAGCATCATTCCCCCGTTTTCCTATATCATGTTGTATCGATTTTGTTACTAGGTTCGATTCCCGATGCAGTTTCCTGTCTTATAACTTTTTTCTTTTTTTTTTTTATCGAGAGAGGAAAAATTTTTCTTTCGGCATGTTTCTGTTCTCATGCCCTTTAATAATTGTTTGAGGAGGATCTCCAGTAAGATTCTCGAAAATATAAAAGTTATTTACTTGGCAAGATTGCAGTTTGTGGGTTGAAAGGTGGATAATTCAAAAGGTGTGAAAGGAAAGGCGTTACAAAAAAAAAATGGGAATAGATAGGTGGAAAGAGAGCGGATGACTATTTTCCTTTTCCTTCTGCTTTCTAACAGGAATTTCTATTTTAAAATTCATTTTAACTAGAGTTTTAAATATTTTAACAATAAAATTAAACTACTCAATAACCATTAAAGTTATAATCGAGCCAGGATTAGAATCGATGCATTCGTAAGTAAATACACCAAATGCTAGCGATTTATATCGACAGAAGGTGATTATTATGATAATCTTAGGATTACCTTATCGCTAATAACATAAGAATGGGTGGAGATGGTGCATAAAATTCATCATTTCTATAGCAACACGTCAATAAGTGATTATTATTTTCAGCACAGGTGCGAATGGTAGTTTTATTCAAAAGAATGAACTCCTTTTATTACTACAATAGCAGATATTCACTTCAATAAAACGACTATAGAATTACTAGTAGGGCAGCGATGAAAGAGACCGTTAGCATCACAAATATCCGAAATATTAAAGTGAATGATTTTTCTTTTTTTATGTCCGTGAAGTTACTTTTCAATTTTACTCTTTTCTATCAATGCTTTATAGTGAAAAACGTGATTGTATCTCACGACCTTTTTTTTTCTTTTTTGGTGTCACGTTTCCTTCTAATTATCCTTTTTCATTCAAACAGATTTGTCAAGGTTAATCGTGAATTAACAACAAAAAATATTAAAGTAGAAAAAAATGAATTATAGTATATTTAAGTTGAAAATGCCTTTCTGTGATCTCCCTCAAAATAAATTATTCATGTAAGTTGAACTATTACGACAATAGTAAGTCTTGTAATACTATTACTATAGTAATTTGCATTGTTATCATAATAATAGAATAATTTAATGATTGAAGTAGTACAACAATGTGATATTGTTAGCTATTACTATCTTACTGTTACAGAAACAATCGCACGTAAAGATAGTAATGTTTTCAGTTGTAACCAAATTCAGAGCTGGCGCAAGTGGTATTATGAGATGAATCTTAATTCGCATTTCAGTTTTCTGTTTGGAAATTATCAAAATAGAGCCATCTATCGTTTAACTTGCGCATTATTTGCTAATTTCGTTTGAAATAGAATGCTACGGGTATTACGCTAACAATGGACAATTTCATTTGTTTAGAAAAAGAAAATCACTACAATCAAGTTCCATTAACTTAATGGATCCGTAACATTGTTCTTTTACAGCAACTAATTCTAGAGTCATGAAAGCGAAACTTTTTTTTTCTTGGTCTTATATTAACAAACGTTCTCGAAATGTCTAAAATTGCTACCTTATCAGAGCGACGAGAAAGAAAAACATCGGCTCTTTCTGTTTGAACCAAATAATTCATATATATACGTATATATAAAGAGAGAAAGCCAATAAGGTGTCAATAATTTGGGTGTTCGTAAAATAATTTTCCGGTTGAAAAAACACAGCGGGATAACATCAGAAGAAGACAGATGATGCAAGCAACTTTGTAGCAACATGACCTTTCACAGTTGCAGGCATCCGTCTTCCAGAAGCGTTTGACACCTGATGGCGAACGACTCCTGTCTGCCAACACTTGTCACCCACATCAATATGGTATGCTTTACACGCAGATAAACTTTCCAAATTTGATTAGCTATATTTAATTGCTACAAATAACATAAGTGTTTGACTTTTTAAGCTTGAATGACATACGCGAATCACACACACATTTTTTGCTCTTTAATGGAAAACTTATATAGGGAATCATTTCGATTGATGCTCACTGCAGAAAATTGCAAATGAAAAGACTTGTTAAATATTTTATTTTGCTATTATGTTTAACGATAAAAGACAACAATTTAACCACATCCTTCAAATTGTAAATATGTTTTGTCAGCGGAAATACTTATCTAAACTTTTATTGCACACAATTGAAAGTTCAACGTGCAGTATTCGTAACAGGTGAGACTATTTCTTAGTATTCTTCCAATGCAAGTTATAAGTATAAAACAAATTTTCGCTTTATTTTCTTCTTTTAAATGAATTAACTCTAACTTTAAAAATTAAACTAATCTATAGATGTATATAGTAAGAAGGAAAACCGAGTTCTCTTGCTTTTTCCTTTCTGCTTTCAAACATATTTAACATTTTGTTTGAAAGTAGAAAGGAATAGTTCCTCATGTTTAAGAAAGTGAATTTGTCTTGCTTAAAAAAGATGAATTCAAGACAAATTCTCAATTAAAAAGAAGTCTTTCTTAAGGAACTTAAATTATAAATTTTAATATTATGTCGCAACTAGAACACAATATTTTTGTGTGCACAAGTCTGCTCCTCTGCAAATTTACTTATTTATTTTAACTTTTAATTAATGTGTTTACTTGGCATTTCGAAATTTTGACAGTTCTGTTAAATGCAGTTGAGTTAACTTAAATAAATTTTAGTTAAATAATACTTTTGTTTGTTTTTAAACCTTAACAGAAAGTATTCTATAATGAACATACTTTCTAGAGGATATAAACGATCTTATAATCTGTTATTTATTGGATAATAGTATCCTGTCAATTGGAGAAACTTTTTTTTTCCTAAATGACACACTGACAGGATATTTATTTAGCGATGAAAGTTCGCTTATACAGTTAATAAACATACATTAAACGATATATTATCATAATGAACCAAGTAGTACGTGTCAGCAACTGCATTCGAGCGGGAGTGATATGATCGATGACAAAAATGAACTTCTGTTTCCTAATGACAGCTCAGGTCATTGCTAATCATCTATCGTTAATTAGCTACTTGATAGACGACAGAATTCTAAATTACTTTCTGGATATATCTTTATTTGCAGATTGATAACATCAATGCCTGTTTGTCCTTCCTCGGCAATCTCGGTGTTCTTCTGGAAGGTATCACTGCCAAAGGTGAGTACTCTTTTTTTCCATTCACTTTAATGATAACTCTAATGAGAAAATATATATCGGGACGTGTGAGGATATTAAAGTTTACATCTAAAGACAGAAGGAAACTTGCATTTTTCATTGACAGAATGAAAAAAAAATATCTTTCTCTCTCTCTTTCTCTCTGTCTCTCTCTCTTTGCCATTTTTTTCTTTATTTTTTTTCGCAAACTAATCTTCCTAAAAGTCTCTTTAACTTGCTTCTCTCAGATTGTTTATTTAGCTTTCTTGTTTAACTTAACTTCAGCACTTTTAATAATATTTTTTGTATATGTTTTAATTGCAGAGTCATGTAAATAAAATATTTTGATTCTTTTTCCTGTTTTATTCATATAAACTATATATTTTTTATAATTTTCGCGTTTTATATTACATAATTTAATATTTAAAATTTTTTTTCTCTACTATTTAGCACATTGTTATCAATTTTTGCTTTAATCTTAATTAGGTTGAGAATTAAATTATTAAAAAAAATTGATTAAATATGTATAAAAGAAAGTTTGGCCTAAATAACTACTGTATAAAGTTGTTTGTGCCAAATATTTTTGATGAAAAATGTTATATATATAATAATAAAAGTTTATTACAAAGAAAATTTCTGATATTTTAAAAATTATATTCAATATTTCTCTGAATAGTATTTATTTGAAGAATTTTGCAATTATTTTAAGTAGAAAATAAAATTCTGAGTAATGTAATATAGGGAAACATTAAATATGCAAATTTTTTTATATATAAAAATATAAACCTGCAAAACATGTTATGTATAAAACACGAAATGTCTGAAAATATTGTATTATAATGTATATAGAAAATATAAAAAAAAATCTACAAAATTTATTTAAACTAATACTATATTTTCTACATACATTTATTTCTTCAATAATAATTAACACTGATAAATGCGAAATATTATTATAAACTAAATTAAAATTCTTGTAATATTAGTTAAGATTAAATTAAAAAATAATATGATAAGTAGGAAGGGAAAAATTTCCTTTTAAAGGAAATTTCCTGAAAATAGAATTTAGTTTTTATTTCAAATGAATATTATTAGATTCTATTATTTCATCTTTAATTTTTTAAAGATTAAATAGTTAAAAATGTAATTATGAGTTAGAAATACAGTATAAAAACTCATAACATGAATAATAATAATGCATTTAATGTAACATAGAAATTAACTTGATACGATCAGGCCAATTACATATCCACATGATGAGATAACTGAAGTACTCAGGAAACATAGCTTCAAGCATTTGCACAATGGAAATTATTTAAACTCCTAATTTGTGTCTATAGGATACTAACAAACTGCCAAAAATAAATAAAAGTTGTTGAAGCGCATAAAAACATTTATTTAATTTTCTATTCTCTATAAAAAAAATACATTAATTTGTTTTTAACGATAAAGCTTATTTCTTCTAAATTGACGTGTGCAGGAAAATACCAAATTAGTAATTAATTCATAATTTTTTTTTAGATATCAAAGATGGAAGTTTGAAGGACATACTGAGCCTCTTTTTTAGCCTTTCGAGATATAAACAAGCCCAGAAGGCTGCCATTACAACGCACAATCATAATAGAAACGGTAACAATACCAAACCCATGATAGCTCCATCTAGTGTCACAGAAATGTCCAAGTACGAACTAATTTTCATTTTCATTATTTTCAGCTTTTTTTAATTTATTATAATTTTAATAATCGTGACAATTGATTGTCTTTAATGTAATTTGTCTAGTTTAAGAAATTTTTTGTCCTTAAATTCAGTATATATTTGTAATTTTAAAGTAATAATTATTTCCATATTTTATTTAATCAATTTCTCATAAGGAAATTTGTAAAGGAATTTATAAGTAATTTCTATTTACAGAAATTTCCCTATAGAGAAATTTAGGGAATTTTGAAGACTATAAACCTTTTGTAGGGATATTTATAGGAAATTTCTCTTTCTAGAAATTTCCTTATTTTTAGAATTAAAATAAAAGTAATGGAAATTCGTTATAGGGATATTCCCTATAATGAACTTTCATTATTTTATTTCCTTTTATTTAAATTATCTTTTAAAACGAAAATATGCTATAAGAAAATTACTAGTTTTATTTAGCGTTTGCGAATATATATATATATAATGAAATCTGAAAATAAAATAACATGTTCATATATATAAATGTTTGTAATTTGGGATGTTTGTAATTGGATATACATATATAGCATAATAAAACCCTTAAAATTGTTCTGTAAAAAAATTCTGTTATTCAAATATATATATATAATATATATATATAATATAATTTTTGTTAAGATGGTCCCATCCATCATTCACCATTTACTAACTCTTCATCGTTTTATGTATCCCAGATTACCAGATAGTTCTTGTAAGATACTTGATAGTTCTGTTCAACTATAATTTGTTATTATATAGACAGAATATATGTATATATTGTTGTTATTATAATAATAGAATTTATATAATAATTCTGTTATTATACACGTTTTTGTATTAAGTAAATTTAAGATTGGTGTAAAACAGTAATTGCATATTTATTATTCTAGATGAAATGCAACTTCTAATATAATATGATAAAATATTTCTATTTGAAAGTAGATTAGCTCTATTTCTTTTATGATGATCTGCTGGAAAATCATATGTTAAATTAATTTGAACTTTTAAATAAGCAAATTTCTTTTATTAATTTATTAATTTTTTATAAACTATTCTAATTATAATCCTAAAATTAGCAAATAATATATTATACATATTATTAAAAACTGAAATTTCTTCAGCCTTTTTTTCTTTTAATTTTTACTTCCAAAAAATTTATTTGATTTATTTTTTTATAAATAAACTTATTAGAACTAAAAAAATTTGTTTTTTCTAATAATTTACTGATATTTTTTATTTATTTTTTTACAATTTATTAATAAATTTCTTGTGATATATATTTTATGAAAACTTCATAATTTTTAAATAAAAAATAAAGCCATAATGATTTTTTTAATTTAGTTTAAAAATGTATTAAGGTTAACTTAAAAAATTTCTTTACACATAGTAGGCAGGAAATTCACAATCAATTTGTATGAAACAGTTTATATAGATAAGAGCATTACTTTATATGATTATCATTTTAATATTTTTAAAATATTTCAATAAGTATGGACTAAATATTGGTAATACAAGGTTAGCCTAAATGATTCATTGGGTTTCAAAGCAATGTTTATTGACAAGTATATGACGTACAAAGACAGGAGATACATGAAAAGATACACACACTCACCAAGTTTAAAAGCCCGCCTCGTGGCTCACGTGCACGCTAGATGGTAGTCCTGTGACGGCACTCTACAAGATGGCAGCAATGCAGGAGAAGAGTTTTTGTGTGTTAGAATATGCGAAGTGTTCGTCGGTTACAAGCGTTCAGCCTGCATTCGTATGCAAATATGGAAAAGCTGCACCTGGTCACCAGAGCATTTTGCGTTGGTTTCGCCAGTTTCGTGATACTGGTTGTCTGTGTAAAGGGAAAAGCATGGGGCAACTGCGTGTCTCAGAGGAAATCGTGGAGGGCATGAGACAGAGCTTTGTGCGCAGCCCACAAAAAATCAATCGTTCATGCAAGCCATGAACTGGGCATTCCGCAGAAAACAGTGTGGAATGTTTTGTGGCGGCGTTTGCATTTCAAACCCTACCATTTGCAACTGTTACAACACCTGACTCCAGATGATTATGTCCACCAATTGGAGTTTTGTACCCGAATGCAGGAAGCTATGGAAGATGATGATGACTTTGCAAGGACATTGATATTCAATGACGAGGCAACTTTCCATCTGTTGGGAAAGGTGAATCGTCACAATGTGAGTGTGTGGGGTACTGAATTGCCGCATGTCCGTGCGGAGTTGGAAAGGGATTCACCAAAAGTGAATGTCTTCTGTGCCATATCCAAGACAAAGGTGTATGGCCCCTTTTTCTTCATCGAGCAGATGGTTACAGGTTCCGTGTACCTGGATATGTTTCAGTTGTGGTTGTTGCCACAACTGACTGCTGACTCCTCGGCTTTCATCTTTCAACAGGATGGGGCTCGACCTCACTGGAGCATAATTGTCCGCGCCTTTCTCAACAGAGAACTGCCACATCGCTGGATAGGGCGTGCTGATCTGAGCGATGTTCTTCTGTTGCCATGGTCCCCCAGGTCGCTAGATCTCATGCCATGTGATTTCTTCCTGTGGGGTTATGTTAAGTATAAAATTTATGTACCCCCAATGCCAACAATGCTGCAAGAACTGCAGGAACGCATCACTGCTGCTGTGACAGACATTGACAGAA
Organism: Olivierus martensii; assembly: GCA_000484575.1. Classification (NCBI taxonomy): domain Eukaryota; kingdom Metazoa; phylum Arthropoda; class Arachnida; order Scorpiones; family Buthidae; genus Olivierus; species Olivierus martensii. The sequence continues at coordinate 68,534 of AYEL01074177.1, read as the reverse complement.
CTGGATTACCGTTTGGATGTGTGCCGGGTGACCAAGAGCTATGTACCCCCAATGCCAACAATGCTGCAAGAACTGCAGGAACGCATCACTGCTGCTGTGATAGACATTGACAGAACTGGATTACCGTTTGGATGTGTGCCGAGTGACCAAGAGTGCACACATTGAACATTTGTAGAATGTGCCAGAAACTTGGTGAGTGTATCTATCTTTTCATGTATCACCCGTCTTTGTAAGTCGTATACTTGTAAATAAACATTGCTTTGAAACCCGATGAATTATTTAGGCTAACCCTGTATTATTAAGGACCTAAGAACTAGTTAGAAATTTTTACATTAAAATTAATGGGAATTGGAATCTTGATTTATAAATAATAACTTTAAGAATAGTATCATCTAACAAATAAATTAAAAATATTCTTATCAATGGAAGAAAATTTTCTAATGTGTGAAGTTGTGAATAAAAAAATTGACATGCAGAATTTAAAAATTATTTCTCAAAACTTCTAATATTTATTTTAAAATGAAACTATTTTAAAATTAATATTAGATGTAGACATTTATATAACTTAATTATAGGATTATTGTGTTCTTAAAATTTAACTAGATATCTTACATAAATGTAAACTGCTAATTCAAAAAAAATGACATTTTCAAAATATGCATGATACTGCATACATTGTCAGAAAAGTATTCTTTTATATTCAAAGATATTATTAAAGAAATTGTTTCGTAATTGTGTAATAGACACAAGAAAAATCCCGGTTAACCAAGAAATTTCCTGATATTTTTTTTTTTACCCCTTTCTGTTATACATGAAAAACTCGTTTACACCAGATCAGATGCAAAACAAGTGATTCGGTGTAGACTAGATTTTTTTTCTGATGTGTAAGGACGAAATTACGTCATCCAGGAAGGATACAATTACTATACGTCACGAAGGACGCGTCGGATGACGTCACCGGGAAGGAAATTGATGTAAATTAAATTACCTCTATCACAGAAGGGTTTCTATTGATTATTTTATTTATAAATTAAATTTCTTTCGCTTTTTTCAGATTGCCGTCCCCTTTTAAACAATCTGCCAATCGTAACACGCTATCTCAACCTGGAAAGGATAGTAGTATACCAGTGCCATCTATGAGTCGAAGAAGTAACCAAACAGAGAGAACTCTAGCGCCACCCACGTCGACAATCAACATTACAGGTAAATGTTAAATGTTTTTATTAATTTTTTTTTATAACAAGCAGTAAAATTTACGATATTGAATACTACATAATATGCACATAAATTTTATATTGTGCACATTAACATATGTGGTATCAGATTGGGAATCAAAATTGTGATTTATAATTTCAAATACATAAGATAGAATATTTTTCGTTATAAGAGGAAATTAAGCTAGTTTTATATAAGGTGAATTTGTTACTCCATTTTGAAAGGCCATAATCTCCCTCTCCTGCTAACTAAATCCTTCTTGTACAGGTAACACTTCGTTTATGTGATTAAAAAGAGATGTTCGATATGTGTAGTAATGTCGGGAAGTGCTTTACTACTACCAAGTACATCTTTTGTAACATCCCAAAACGATTCATGCATGCATCTCACGCTGCCGAGCTTATAAATCTCTCTTGTCAATAACAGACTAGCCTATTCTTCTAAGGGGTGTGTGCGCTAGAGACACCGAATTTGCCGAAATCGTGTGGACTGCGCCACTTCCTTATCGTAAAATTTCTTTTAAACACTCAGCTAAGATAACAGGAAAGTCATTGGATGAAATTCGAAACGAATTTTCCGTTAGAATAATTTAATGCGTTTTTTTTTTTTTTTTACTTGTACTCGAGTGACAACTTTTCCGTCCGAATAATTTAATGTTTTTTTTTTTTTTTTGACTTGTACTCGAGTGACAACTGATAATCATGCGTCCTACCGAAGTTCCACTTACATCATTCGCCATGCGCCACGTTTTATTATATGAATTTAATGCCACATCATCTCTTATTTTTGTCTAAAGTTTTATTTTATTATTTAAATCATTACTGCAGATGGCTTTTGCGGCTTTATATATACGCACACACACACACACATCTGCTGTATACAGTCATGCACCGAAACATCTGGATATTAAATAGCTTAGATTAATATCCTGCCCGCTGACAATACACAAATTAGCTTTGCAGATGCATTCAAGCATGCAGTGCAAAATTTTCTGTTAAAAATGCTTTGTACAGCCTAAAATTTTTTTTTTATATTTTCTATAGATGAAACAGTGAAATTTGTTAAAATTTAAACTTCAGTATTATTATTCTAAAGTTAGGTTTTCTAAATTAAGCTAGTTTTTTGTTTCTTGTTCCAGTTTGTCGTGTTTTATAGAATAAAATTCGATTTTTAAACTTATAACTGGATTAAATAAATACGAATATATTCTAAGTATCAGTAGAAAAACCCAGTTATGGTCTCATAAATTTGAGAAAGGATTTTCTGGTGACTTTGTTGAATAAACTTTTTTCCATCTTCTGCTTCAATAGCTCTCCTTCAACGAATCTCATAAATTTCTGAAAAGACGGATAAATCTATCTGAAGACACGAGAAACTTGCAGATTTTATATGCATTTTTTTCTTTTTTTATTCAAAAAATGATTTTAATAATGGTTCCATTTGTTTGATATTCCAGTATAAAAAAAATTCCGGAAAGTGTCATAAAATTTAAAGTATATTTTAATGCGCATTTTTTAAATACCATGCTTGGCATTATCTACATAAAATTTTAACATTTCGATTCTATAAATATAAAAAAAAATCGTCTGTTATCATATCGCGCAATAGCAAAGCGCTATGCACTTCCCAATTTATCTTAAATTTTGATAAAACATAATTATGCGGGAAGAGGATGCATCTAAATGGTGTCCTTCGATAAATGACACATCTTCTAGCTGTAAGTTTTAAGAGGATAATGTTGAAATTGCATGTTTAGTAGAATGGTTCGTTACAGGTACATTTTACTGAATATATCTCATTTATCTTGTAAGATTAATAGCAACAGAATAGCAACTCACTTTAAGCTGATGGGTATCTTTTTTCAGCCTCTCTCTCTCTCTCTCTCTCTTTCTCCTAAAAAATTACAGTTTCGCACGCTTTTTAAAAAGGATTTTTGCTTTTAATTTCGGATTTTTTTTCTAGTTCAGATACGAGTAATCCAGATGCAGTTTGCACCCCACGGACGTAATCCCCTGCAAAAACACATTTAAATACTTGTGCAAATATCCGATATGGGTTGTTTTGAGAACGAAAGCAAACGTTTATTCTCACCGTCCATTATTCTCCATCCCAATCTCTACCTAACATTTTTATGATCTCCCTCTCTCTTTCTCTCTCAGGCCCACCTCAGTCACCCAGCTTCCTCCCCCACGACCATAATGACCGAACTTGAACTCTGTCGCTAGGCAACCATGTTACGTTTTCCGTTCCGTCATGCCGTCTGTAGCGCCTGGGTGTAGCGCTTCGTTCCCTACCCTTTCGTGTCTCCGGACTGTCTGTCGCCAATTTATTACCCCCTGTCGCCTAGGTAACCTATAGGTCCTCATGCAGTTGACGAAAGTAGTCACCTTGTATATGGTAAGTATATACTATTCTCGAACCCATGTAGTTTCATGTCACGAGGTCAGAGATGTCGACCTGTGAACCCTGTCTTCAGCAGTCATGGTTAGTATTATTTTCTTTATTCTGTAAATTTTATAGTATTTTAAAGGAGACGTACGTTGAATCGGCTTTGATCTTACATTTGATTGATCCTTAGAATTTTAACTTAGTTACGTGTTAATAACGAAATTTTTGTTTCTTCAAATTAGCTGAAACAACTTCTGAGTATTGATACTGTATTTAAAATATATGTATTTTGGAGGAAAAAAAACAACAATTTTTCTCCAAAAAATCATTTAATATATTCGAATATTGTCTATTAAACTGTTAAAATAACTAATTTCGAAAATTAACAAGATATACGGTAATCGATGAATAATTAGAAACATCTGCTCACCGATTTTAGTGTTGCCAGCTCGATTGTTTATCAACATCATGACGTCATCGAAAGGGAAGTGTTATCGTAAAAAAATATTAGATTATTTTTGCTTTATTTGATTTAATATTTATAGGAATTTTTAACTCCGAGGTAGAGACATTATTTCTGTAGTATTCCACTCTGAGTCATTTTGTCTGAGATGTTTTCCTTACCTGACATCACTTCCGGAATTAATACAAAAAATCGTGATCGATTAGTTTCTTTATTATTATTATTATTTCCCCTGTGAGAATTTATGTTTTTCGCGTTTCTTTAAAAAGCTCTTAAATTTATTGTCAGAGGAAAGTTTTCAAAATCGAAAATGGTTCGGTTGCTACGGCAACGGCCGAAAGTCACAAGTTACAAGCGTGAATTTTTTTATTTTTTTCAAATATTTAAGCGCTTTTTTTATATATATATTTTAAAATGAATTTCTTTCCGAAACCTTAAAAATTTGTGTTTGAATTTTTATTTAAGTAATAAAAAACTATTTAAATGAATATTAACTTTCGCATGATATTTTTTTAAATGTCGTTACTGGAATTTTACGAGCAAAATTCTCCAGCGAAAACCTATTTAAAGCTTTTTTCAGTTACTTAAACGCTAGAATAATAATATTTCGAGTGGGGATAACGAAAAAAACTCACGTGATACATAAATCACTCACGTTTAATTCGGCTATATTGTATTTTTAATAAAGGAATAGGCTATAAACAGATCAAATCATTGTTGAAGGAGCATAGTTGTTTATGATAAGGAAGCAAATCCACGTGTCACGTCCCACTTAAATTTAGAATTATCTGTGCTGGCGACAAACATATTAAGTAATTAAAAAGATCATATAAAAGAGAAAATACAGTACTGTATATCGAACAAACGGAGACTGTTTATCAATGTATCACGCGATTGATATCTGTTTAGATTTTGCTTTAATTTAGGACTAAAAAAAAACGTTGTAATCAGTCTGAAAATATTTAGAAAGTGAAAAAACTCGCTGTTTATTTAGATTAAAATTAATAAAAAAAGCGGATGTGAAGTTTACGATAAACATCATATGACGTGTTTAATTTATTTCTGCATTATTAATTTTTTAAAAATAGTCTATTATTCATATTTATAAGTATTAAAATACTACAATAGTTATTTATAAATTTTCTGAAGATAATTTACAAAGTTTAAAATTATCCTTAGGGGGAAAAATTAATGGCGATTTCCAATATGGAATATAACATCACGTGACACAACGTCATAAATTCAGTTAGTTTACTTAATACGTAATTAAGATAAATATGCTTATGGTATAAATACTTAGTTTTAATTTTAAATTCGAGATAAATGATTGCGTTTGTTTATTTAGACGGAAACGATTTAAATTCTTAAAAGTAATTACGAAAAAGCAGACGATAATTGTGTAGTTGCACGTGACGAGTCAGACGACATTGAAGTGACTCACGGTACTGGCTTCCTTCTTAAACGTCTTCCGAATTAATTCGATAAATCCACTTCATTCGAACTAAAATAAGGAAAAGTAAATGTTGTTTCTGTATATCGGGTGATCTTAATGAACGATTTCGGTAAGTGTAATGAATGTGTTAAATATTGGAGATTTATGAAATATTCAGAAATTACAGTTAATCTCGTAGTCATAAATAATTGCGAAATGTTTTAGGCTTTAATTAAATACATATGGTCGTTTAGAAATGGGGAAATTTTTGTTTTTATTTAGGATATAAACTTTCTAAGAAAATTTTACAAAATTCACTTTTTTATAAATAAAAAAAACAATCTGCAAAATTTTTAGGAATTTAATTCCAAATGCAAAATAAGGAAAATATTGCATTTAAAATTAAAATTTGTTTTAAAATATTTTGGGAAGTTATATAAATATGAAATTTTCTGCTTTTTAAAACATATAATTTTTTAAATGAAAATATTAATATAGATTTTTTAAATGTTGATTTTAATTGAAAATTAATCAGTTTTTTTTTATTTTGCTTTTAAAAAAATTATAACTAAATAAAATATAGGAATTACGCATATTTTGGTTTAAGAAAATACTGTTTTATTTTTATTGTGCAAAACTATCTTATCAATATCTAAATTCTAAATAAATTTATTATTTTTGTTTAAAAAGATAATGTTTATTTTAAAGAATACATTACAATGTTAATAATTGTTGAAATAAATAATTAAAATTCAAAGACTAAAATCATTCTTTTACACTTTTTGGATAAATTATGAACTTAACAATTAATCGCAATTAAATAATTTTTTTTATCTTCTCTGAATTCTTGAAACAAAAAATATATAATTTAAAAACATTAAAAGTTTTCATCTAAGGTGTTTTAAATTAATCTAATATTATCTCGAAATAATTTTGTTATGAATTTCAGTAAATATTAAAAGAGTAGCTAACTATTGTAAATACTTACTCATAATAAATTTTGTTTATTTAGTTAAACGATTATTTAAATTTGTTTTGATAAACTGCATAATAGTATAATTTCATATTTATAGTTTTCCTGATAAATATTTTCAAAATGTTTTTGAAGGAAGTCTTTTCATCATACAGATTTATCAGGACTATGTAAAATCTATCCAAATCTAATTCTCACATTTTCCTCACATATACATTTTTTTTTTTAAATAACAGTTTTGTGGATTTTGCAAATATAGCAAAAGTTTATTGCATTTTTATTTATTAAAGCAATTTCACATCAAAATGTTAATGTTTTTAATTAAATAATTAATTAATTTTTACATCTTAATTTTAGTATCTAAAACTGTTTTTTTTTTTTTTTTTTTAATTTAATAAGCCAAATTGCTTTCTTTAAATCGCTAATACAACTGGAAGAGAAGCAAATACAGTACACATTATCGACATCTTTGCTTTGTGCACATATATGGTGTTTGAGATGTTAGCGGTTTTCAGTTATCAAACAGGAAATGAACGATCTTTGAACTTGGAAAGAAAAAACTTTCACAGAAGGAAATTTGTGACAGATGAAAGAGTAGCAATGGACACTGAATAATGAATATAATGCATTCATATGTAGCTAATTTTCCCATCGAAAATTTAAAAAAATTGCCTATAATTGTAGTTATTTAATTTTCAGCCATTTGTAATAAGTGCAAAGTACTATATATAATTTTCCAGAGAATTGTGAATTTTTCCTAAGGATTAATAAATAGAGTGGAGATAGCTAATAAGTCTGCGAGAAATAATCAAAATATTTTCTTTGTTAGTTTCATTTAAAATTAGCTACGGTAAGAGGAATTGTTATAATCGATCCAACGCTATCGTATAAATGTGTGCAATCCTCTTTATTTTGTTCTTGAGAAACTGATCAATAATGTTAGGTATGAGAATAGGTTATGCCATCTGGAGGATGTAAAATTAATAATAATTTAATTCTAACAAGTGTTTTTAATTTTTATATTATTTTTAATGACAGACAGACTAATAATAGTTAAAATATTTTCTTTAATTTTAATAAAAGTTGTATGCATGTACAGTAATATATTTATTGAAATTGTTTTTTTGAATGTAAAATAAAAAAACCACCGCTAATATTTACACTAGGATTTTTTTTTCATTAAATTAAAATTTTGACTTTATTATCGATTATTTGATTATTTATAAATACTGTATATTTTTTTAAATAATTTTGCGTTTAGAATTTTTTAAACAAATATTAAAAAAGAAAAATTTGTTACAAAACAAGTTTAAGATGTCGAATTAATAAAAATTCCGTCTCACTCTAATTATAGTTAATACAGTTTACTTAGCGTTTATATTTTAATTAATTCGTTCTATTTAAACATGGATTTAACATTTAAAACTGTCACCCAAGCAAAAAAAAAATCCATTAAAAATTACACAGGCAAAAGAACAAAGTAGAAATTATAGGAAAATCGATGAAGGCTATATCTTCCTGTAAAGAAGGAAAATAATTTTTTTTCTTAATTGATTATGAGGAAAATAAGTAATAATTTGTTAGCAGAATTAAAATTTGAAAAATCACTTTATAAACTAATATTTTTTTAATAATCGAAATAAATTATAAAATATAGTGGAAAAGTTCTCCTTTTTTTAATCGGTTTAGCGCCATCTTTCCGGTAAATTTTGAAAACAGGTCTCTCTGAAAGAGATACTATTACAGAAATATATACCAATAATCATAAAGATGTCAGTGTATATGTCTGCGTGTGAACAACCGACATCCTGTGTCAAAATTCCTCGAACTTCTACCATTGCCTATTGTGTTCCAAACTGTGCAGCGTGTTACGTCGTCATCAATAAATTTCCTGCCAGTTAGTGTCCCCAAACAGCACCTATACGTTCAGAAAACTTTGTTGACATTACCGATCTGCTTCCTAAACATGTAACTTTGCCTCAGGCTTTTAACACTGAATTATAATATCGTGCTCTGGCTATGAAAGAACTTGTTGCAGGTAAGTTAAGGTTTTCGTCTATTTTTCTCTTCGATCCGTAGGCGAGATTGGGAATTGAAGGCTTTTTTCGACTATTATATTTATTAATTTATGCAGTTGCGGATGAAGGCTATGAGAATGCTATTCGTTTTTATTAGTCTTGTTTCTTTCCTTTAATTATACATTAGTGACCTTCGAGCAAGTGGTTTATGCTATATTAACTGGTTGTTGCTCTTTTACGAGTTCCCCTATATGCGTGTTAGTCATGTGACGCGGGAATGTGAATTAAATTAATTGATGGGCCGGACCAGATGGTGGCGAAAAGTGGGTCGTATGCGCGTTTTTAAAACCATTGTTGTCACGTGATTCATGATACTGTTAGTTTGATATTTTTCATTTTTTTCTTTATATTTGAAGGTTCAACCGGTTTGACATCAAAGACGCCTTCTGCCAACAGTTCGAGGTCTGGTTCACCTCATGGATCCACATTTATACCACAGCCGAAATCAGCCGTGTTGACACGTGATCGGACCAATATCGAAAAATCTCAATCCAGGTAAGATAAGGATACTTTTAAAGGAAATGTGGATATATTTTCTATTTTCTGTAATATTTCAACTGTGTAAATATTACGAATATTGGAAGAGAAAGTAGACATTATTGTGCTGAAAGTTCAATACTCTTGAGAACAATTAATCATCCGATTAATTAAATTATTTCTTCTACTGAATGATGAATGTTTCTGTCAGGCCTTCTTCGACGTCGTCGTCTTCCTCTCTCTCACATCTTCCAGTTAAAGCGCCATCTACTGGAGGAAATAGAAACCAGGTGGTGACTGCAGGAAAAAACGCCAATCATTCCATGTTAGACAAGTTTAAACTGTTTAATTCGAAGGAGAGGCCCAATGAGGGTGGAAAAGGTATGTTTTGAGAATTGTTCTGTTCTTTTATGTTCATTTAAATTACACAAACTGGGAAACAGTTTAATACTTTAATTTCACCATAAAGAAGTAAAATTAATGAAAAACATTATTCAAATTTTGGTCTGGTTAAAATCTAAAATATATGAAATTTGATAAAGTTTAATAAAATTAATATAAACTTTTATAAAAATTCATTGTCATCATTATAATGTACTAGTTCGGATATTTATTTGAAGAATTTACGAAATCCGAAAAAAAAATACTGAATAAATAATGATTGTGTGAGAGCTATCTCAATGTTACATGTGAGGAATACATTATAATGTACTAGTTCGGATATTTATTTGAAGAATTTACGAAATCCGAAAAAAAAAATACTGAATAAATAATGATTGTGTGAGAGCTATCGCAATGTTACATGTGAGGAACAAGGATTTAGCGCTGCTTTCATATTTAAATAAGCAAACGGCGGTTTTTAATCGCGATTATTTTAGCAGCACTAAAGTTTAATTAAGAATTTTGAAGATAGAATAGAATAAGAATTTATTTAAATGATTTATTCGTATCTAAATAGGCGTGGTCTCAAAGCGTACCAGCAGCAGCAGTGGGTTTAGTTCGGCTAGGAGCGAAAAAAGCGATTCATCTACGAGCCTATGCAGCGAATCAAAACTAATATCAACACCGGATACACCTGAAAATCCAGTCTTTCCTGCCATCTCTGTTCACCAAGACAAGTCTGTTAGAAGTTTAGGAAAGAAAGTACCCAACAAGACGGCGTCCAATATTAAGGAAACTTCTCAAAAATATACAGGTGGGTGAATTAAATAAATATTCTAAAATTATTAGATGTATATTCTTATTATATAATTATTAATTAGATAAATTGTGTATTTTAAATAGACACACTGTTAAATTATCTATGATATTAACCATTTAATAAAATATGCAAGAGATTAGTTTTCAAGATTAACGAAATTACAGAAAGATTATGAAGTTTCTGTATTAAATTTATCTGTTTTATGTATGAGGAATCTAAAAAATTTTAAACCTATTCTATATGAGATTATAACCAATCATGAAATGTCCGTTATGTTTATTAGAGATTTATTAAAATGCTCTTATTTCAATAAGATTACAGTAAATGAAATCATAAGATTTCTGACGTGATATTATAGACTTTAAATATTATTTCTTTTTTCAAAAATTAGTGTGAAATAAAGACAATAGGCAACTAAGACTGTAGTTATTATTTTTGCTTAACTAACATTTTGCTAAAAATTTAATATTATTTGTGAAAACATTATAAAGTGAAATGTTAACAAAGTATTTTGTATGCAGGTAAAGACAACAAGTTCTCTGCTAGACCCACTACAAAACAGAACAAGATCAAAAGCAACGAAGGAAAGGAGAGAAAGGCAAGAGAGACCGAAGAAGAACATTATACAACTATTCAACCAGATAATCCTGTTCGACAATCGAAAATATCCACTCTAGCTACGAAAACAAGTGACAGGTCTTGCAAAAGCACCCAAGATGAGAGTGGCATCAATAATACTGGAATACCCAAACCAACAGCAGCGGTCAAGGGTACTACGAAAACCAAAGTTGTCAAGAATCAGGATGTGGGTTACGGGAAAGGATCACGTGACGATAATTACGTCAGCACGCGGATGGAACACTCGAATCAATACCAGTCCTCTTCTCTGCCCAAACCTGAGAGGAATAAGGAGAAACAAACGGAAGTGACACAAGCTATAGCTATGGTATCGCCCATAGTTTGTAGCAAAACGGAGGCTGCAGATAATTTTTCATCTACAGAAAAGGAAAAGGAGGAGACTAAAGAGGAGGAAGTGAAGGAATCTGATAGCTTGGCTGATGAAGCGGAGGATATTATGGTTAATATCAAACCTATGCAACCTTTAACTAGGACTTCGCCCTACGGATATACTAGATTAGGATGGAGTGCAAGGAAAATGTTGCCAGCGGGCAGGGTTCAGACTGACGTCAGTCCCTGCACCAGATTGGCAGTGAATAGGCTGATTGCTCAGGATTCCTCTAGAATCTACGGAGTTCCGATCAAGAGGCCGCCTTTAGAGAAAATAGAGCAGGATTACGTCACAGATATCGACTTGCTCGATATCTCTGCCGGATATATGAGCGATGGCGACATGCTAAGAACTGGAAACGGATGGAGACCCGATGACATCGCTAGTGGTTACATGAGTGAAGGTGGTGCTTCACTTTATGCTAGAAAGACCGGAGGAAGGAGCAGCAAGGAAAACGTAGTCAAGACCATTAATGTGCTGCAGGATGACAGGTGAGTGATTCTTTTATCATTCGCATAATGACCACGAACAGTAACACTCATTTGCGAGCACGTGACAACTTAAACAGCTTACATATATCTGTGTATACTTCACTGCACAAATTATTAAACTGAAACTCAGTATCTTTATAGTTCAATAAATTTCTGGAACAAGCGGAAATATTAAAAATTCAAAAGATATATAAATCAGTTTAGTTCCGCTCGAGAAACACCTACGGTCAGCTGATCGAATCAGCACTTAAAAAAAGAACTAGTGAAAGTTTATGCGGAGTTTTAATGCAGAAATATTGTTGTCACGCTGTTTACAACGATTTTTGCTGCACGCTGTCACCGAAGAGTGTGTTAAGTTTCATTTATTCTTTGTGTTCATATAAACTTATCTAGGAGCTAGACATATAAGCGTACAAACAAGATCCCGTTTATCTTGGAATAATCTGCTGCCAACCGACAATGCAGTGCTACTCAAATTGCATTTACGGTTGGAGCTATTAATTGCAGCAATTGATCACCTGCCACAACTTAATAATAGTTTTCGTGAGTCACGCTATAATTCCCGTTTTGTTTGTATATAAATTATCGATAATCGCAAGTATCAAAAAAACTCATTGACGTCACAATGTGCATTTGATTACATATACGAAAAGATTACTTACATTAACGCTTTTTTTCTTCCGAAAGCAATCTTTTTGAGAGAACAGAACTCTCCGAAACTATAACGCTTTTCATCCTTTTATGCTTCACTCCTTATATGGTTGAGATATAGAAAAAGAAAGTTGTCCGATGATAGATGTACGTTATTCATTTTTCTACTGTTTTTCCACGCGTGCAACCGTCTCCGTCATATATATATATTTTTTCTTCTACTGCCACTTTTTAAATGCGTCTCCATCCGTCTGACCATTTGTCATAAGGAATCTTTAGAGCACAGTCAGAGATTAGTGGTGTATGATTTGATGACTTAGCGACAATCAATTACTACATCAGGCGCCATGATGACCAACTTTGATTCCTCTCGCTTTATGCTTTCCTAATTTCCGATTTTTGGTCGATTTTTCCGCCATCATGTGATTCTGTTTAAGAGAGGAGAGTGATGTTTTTCATTTAGTTGGTCTTGCGAAATTATGATCGCCAGCATCATCCTAATGGAATGTATAATGGAAATGAAAAACTTTTCGGCTCACTAATACTGCTGTAGTAATAATAATAACAATGAAAACTGATGATTTTAATTTATGTAAGCTTAAAAAATCCTTACATTTAAATTATAAAAAATTGCATACAACCAAAGGAATTTCAATATTCATTATATTCAAAATACGATAAGCATTCGCTACCCAATTGCGACTTTACTTAATTGCTTCTCAAAATTTCATAGGTGAAAATGTGTAAGAATCGTGTGTGCCGTTATTTTTTTTACAGAATATTAGCGATCGACTAGCTTCTTCCATCTTTCCTTAGTACCATTAACTTGATGGAACATCATTCTTTAGCTACTGCTGCTGCTGCTGATGTATTGCATCGATTGCATGCTCCACCAAAATATTTTTCTTTTTCACATCCTAATTTAAAAATTTGGAGTTATTTACGAATCGTCAATACTTTATTACCGTAACAGCTACGAAAATTATTACGTAAGTATCGTAGCTTCTGCTGCTGCCCATTATGACATTACTCTCGTTAAAGATGCCCAGTGTTTATATAAGTGTACACAACAGCATTAAATATCATGCTTATACAATTTTATATTGCATTTTCTCACTCTAGCTTCTCTTTCGCCAGGAATAAAAGCACAGAATCGGAAGCTGTACGCTGTCCGGGGTAAGTCCTTACAATTGTTATTGGACTGGCACTAATCTCTAACCAACTGCTGCATGAGCTTTTACGGGTATCTTCTCTTACTTTTACTTAAGAATTGCAGTTCAACAACCTTCTGCCATGCATGGGTGGCGTTACTTCGTCCCTTCTGTAAATGTCACTTCACCTCTTGTTATCTATCGCAACCGGGAAGCTACACTCATGGGGTCAAAGTTCAAACTGGATCAGGATGTTTTCTGCAAAGTTTCGTAGGATGAATGACGTCATCGGCAGCCATTGGTCAGTCGTCATCCGACTTGGCTTCCCTTACCCCCTTCTGCCGCGTTTGGTTGAATCCATTCTGCAACTGGCATCGATTCCTAGCTAACATGTCGTCAGTAAGTGCACGGTCTGTGCTGTTCGTCCTTACCTGGTAGAGAGGAGGAAACACCTCTTTACTGCACATTTTTTTCAGAGATGTATCACGACAGGTATTACTATGACTGGTACGGATGCCACAGTAGGTGAGTAATTATACCAACTTCTACTGGTGCTGTTCCATCCGCACTGCGCTCGCTACCTTCCGCCATCTCCGCGATTAAACCATTAATCCGCCAGTTTTGGTCTCGGGTTAACTTAGGGGGACAAGACTGTAAGTACGGGAGAATCGTTTGATGGTCTTTCCGGTCTTTGCTTACTAGTCGAGGATCCCTGGCATGGGTTGCCATAGCTACCGGATGGGAAGAAGTGCGGCCGTGACGTCAATTCCTTACATTCATGGATTTGTGCATTGTTTATATCAGACGGCGTTTATTATCTAGATACGTAAAGTTTACGCAGTCCGGATTAGCGTATTTCTGTTAATTGTTCGCGTGAACTCTTAACGTTATTAGTTAGATCAAAGAATGAAGGGTCTATTAAGCAGATTGCTAAGCTCCTCCTAAGATAATGTATTATCTGGGAGTGTTGAAACCTCATAGCTCGTTTTGGGACAGTAAGATTGAATGTTCTTGTTATCTTAACGAAGATGGAACACTATTGCCTTAAGAACCATGATCCTGTTCTTCTAGGTAATTATCCTATATATAAAGATAAGATAATTCTATCTGCTAATCAAGTTATAAATAAATTGCCTATTTATTTAGTTAAATGGATTCGATTCAACATATTTACACAAATCAACGAATTTTTTCTTTTTTTAGTCTTATCTTATAATGAATCAGAATTTAGATAATTTAATAGGCACAGATAATTTGCCAAAACTTTTGTATATAACCAGACCGTGTAAGTTATCTTAATTAATCATTTATTTATAAGTCGATTGTCCAGGTACTCCATTAAATCGATATTCCATTTTAACTACTAAGATAATCTCTATGGATATGAAATACAGTATTTACATTGATTTCTGCGAATTATCTGTATTGATTATCCAGATGAAGGCTATCGGAATCTTTCCTTTGTTATATTCTGAGGAATGATGGTATACTTAAGTTTTTGATTAACCGCAGGCGAGTTTTGCCGAACTACTTACTATGCTTTAAGAGATATTGAGAATGTTTACATGTCACATCCATTCATCGTGTACTCAAGTCACGTGATTGGTCGTGAGTAGGGGATATTATTAATAGACAGTTGACTCACCTCCACCCACTATAGAGCATATATACCGTTGCTTGTCACTTGCATGAAGAATGATGACTAATAGAAATTTTCAACTTTGTATACCTGTTTGAAGTAAAGTGTGACTCACCGTGTGTAAAGGGTGATATTCTTTTCATTCGTAGATCGATGGATTGATATGGTTTTTGACTGACTCTATTGTTGACATTATCTGATCGGACAAATGCCATATGTTAATTAGCAGAGAATTTCTCTTTTTTTTTTAATCCTTAATGCGTTATTAAAATGGTAGCAATTTGTTTTGGAACAAATTTAAGCTATTTACAACTCACAGTATTTATAAATTTTAAATTCAATAAAAGCGTTGTCTATACTAAAACTAGTCACTTACTAGTAGTCAGTAGGTAGGTACTTTGACTACTTACTGCAAAGCAGTTCAGCCAGGAAATTGTTAATTTAAAAGCATTGAAGGCCTGTTTTACTATTAATGAAATCTGAAGAATGTATGAAGCAAATATGTTTTATTTTTATTGTTATGGTAACTTTGGCGTTTCTTAAATAGTGATTGGCTAACTAATTAAAAGATGCTTTTAACATATTGATAAAAATCTAACCAGATATAAGTATCTATAAAAGTTTCTTTTGTTATGTGCTATTTTAATCATGCATGATGAATTCTTCCTATTGATCCGGATTTAGAAATTTACAATACTGCTATCTACAAATTCACTTTTTTATTTTATTTTTTCAGTTCCTTTTTAATGCTGTTTTTGATGTTCTTTTCCCTTTCAGCTTCGACGACAGCAGTTCCCTGAGTAGTGGTATTAGCGATACAATTGCAGAACTGAGCACAGACGACAATCTGACTGGTTCCTCCGTTAGTTCAGATAACAATCCCTATGGAAGCTTAAAAAGGCCCAATCGCGAAGAAGAAAAGGCTTCTAGCATCACAGCTATCAAAGAAAGCTCCAAGAAGTCCCAAACCAGTCGTGCGGACACCCAGAGGAGCTCCAGCAAGTTGAACAGAAGCGGAAATGTCAAGAAAACGGACAGTTCCATGCAAACAGAATCAAGCGCTTTTCATCACATGTCCTCTTCATCTTGGAAAAAATATCTACAGCAGCAGGAACGTCATAATCCACG
This sequence comes from Olivierus martensii, assembly GCA_000484575.1. Lineage (NCBI taxonomy): Eukaryota > Metazoa > Arthropoda > Arachnida > Scorpiones > Buthidae > Olivierus > Olivierus martensii. Next base: position 52,238 of record AYEL01074177.1, on the reverse strand, counting down.
TGAATCTAGAAGCCCCGAGCTGAGATATGAAAGAGGAAAAGATGACATTAATAGGAACAAGAGTGGTATGGGTAGCACATCCGGTCGCAAAGCGCCTGAAGTTGACAAAAAGCATAAAGTACTAAGTGTGAAATCATCTGAGTTGGGATACTTCAGCGAAGGAGATAATCTAAGCGACGGAGGCAGTCCAAGGATAGTCAGAGGTAGCTGCGAATCTCTCCCGCAGAGCTTTAGAACGGAGAAAAAGATGCAGGGACTGAGACCCAGCGTGATCTCCTCCAATCTAACAAAACGGCCTACAAGTGCTTGCAGTGTGAGTTCCAACGGTAGCATCAAGAGTAGTAAACTGTCCAAAAAGGAAGAACCACATTACGATAGTGTAGATTTTTTGCGACCCGTTTTGAGCTCTATCCCAAGGATGGGTAATGGTTCTCCCAATAAAACTTTGGAGAGGAAAGGTAAAGTTAAGGTGTGCGCCAACACTCAAACAACGCAGGAATTACATGGGATTGGTGCACATTCGGACAGCGAATACTGCACTCTGGACAAAAAGCACAAACCATTTTCTATGACTTCTCCCACTCTCAACCTCAGAGATCGTCTTTCTATCAATCAGTCCCCACAGAACTCTGACTACGTCATTCTTTCGCGTGACAGAAGTCCAAGAATTTATAAGACTACGCTAGATAATGACAATTACGTCAATATAGAGCCACTGACGACAACAGGACCTCACTCCTATGCTTGGATACGTCATAGTCCTGGAACTTCGGTTTCAGCTCCTAGTCAAAGGAACTATAATAGTCTTCCTGAAACTGAAAGTTTGGATTCGATTGCTTCTGCACCTGTTGGAATGCATGGTCAGGTGAGTGTATACTACAATCATTCGGCTATATTCATAAAATATCTTTAATAGTATTCTTTAAACATCAGTAGACACCCATATATCATCACAATATAGCTATTGCTCTTTTACGAAACAATATCACTAATATATTTAAAGAAACAATACATTATTATTATAATATAAAAGCAAGATAAAAAAATTATTTAATAGGGAAAGAAGGTAGAATAGTACAATTATATTAAAAAAACAAAAGTACATATTTTTGTGAAAATGTTATTTTTAAAGAAAGATGCAAGAATTCAATACGATATTTAAACTAATGCGATTTATCAATTTTTTCCTTTCTCTTATTTATAATTTCCTAGAATAGAAAAGGTCATTTGCCAAACAGGAAAAATGAAAGAAAAAAAAATTGTGGATCGTTCAATTCTGATCGTAGAGTCAAGTATAATCGATAGTGGTTCCTGTATTAACAACTGTTCACTTTAGGACTTATTAAAACAGTCACCCATGTCAATGACCTAACACCAGTTTGGCTTTCTGCCATAGTTGCTTCACCAATCTCACCTTTACCATATTTTTATCACCTTTAATCATATAAAACTCATATTGTACGTACTTAAATCATCCTTATCTCTCATTAATCACACGATATGTCACTGTTTCTGCGAATGTCTTCGCAAACTCATAAATACAGTACTAGAATCTGTTCTCGATTCGACATGTTGGCATTTTTATCTTCAAACGTAAACGTCCGCATTTACTATTCACATGATTTGGTGTCACGTAATTGCACCACATATCTGCATACTATTCTTTTTTCAGAATTGGGAAAATGCATTAAAGAAATGCTTAGAGGTGCGGAGTCCTATTTTAATTACACCTGTGTCGTTTTATGGCTTTCTTATCATAGCAAGGTAATAAAAGCTAAGTTTCATGCTTTAAAGCGATTCTATTTTCTTTATTAGTGTAGATTCACATGTTTTAAAGTTACGAGAATAAAAGTAAAAAGCTTTTAAAGGAGCCTTCCATTTGGATATTTTTATTTGCCACACTTGGAAAATTATCCTATAAATGGATCCATAAGTCGATGTGCTTTTACAATAACAAAGTTAAAACTGCGTCGTAAACGCTATTAATGCCACACAAACATCACCACAGTAACAACACGTTAATAGTGTCGGAATGACTCCTGTTTATAACCTGTATTACATTATTATAGAGTAATAATAAAGCGTTTATGTATCTGGTCGTTTTAACAGGGGACATCATCGTACTACTATCCCATTTCACCTGTCAACACGTCACTTCCTTCATCCAATTCGTCCGTTTCTCATGCCAGTGGTAGAAGTTCTGGTGGATCGTTCTCCCACTATATGGGTGGCTTACTGACAAAGATGGGCAATAAGGAAGATGAAAGTAAGTTTTTCCTGTCCAAGATTACATATTTTTTATCTTGCTTTATAGAATAATATTCACTAACATTATTTATATATATATATTTTTTTTAGTTCATGGATCTGCGCTGTCTCTCGTCTCCACTACTTCGTCTATTTATTCTTCCGTACGTATTTTTACCAAATTATATATTTATAATTTCTTCACAAACATAAAAATTTTATTTTACAAATTGCTATTTTTCGTTTGATGTTTTTGGGATTGCTCTCTTATAATTTCATCTTAACACTGCAGTCCCACATGTAAAAACCTCGCATATTTACGTCGATTCTCTAAAAATTGTAGCATGTTAATTGCATTATTAATATTCGCTATATATAACATGAAACCATATTTTGAGGTAAATGTAGATATTTTAGAAACGAATGCTAATATAATCTCATAATAACTGCTTGTATTGCTTATGATGAATTCCTTTACAGTATAGAATACCATACATGCAGATGAATAAACGATATAACTATATTTTTTGTTATTAATAATGGGAATTTATTGCTTAAAATAATTTAGTATAGTTTGGTTTTTGCATATCATTAAAATAAGTTCTAAAAAAGTCGAATAATATACTCTGCAAATCTAGTTTAGTAAAAATTCTAAAATAAATAAAAAAATTAACATATTTGCGTTTTAAATAATTGTTTTTCAGAATATATTTTTATTATTTATGATTTAAATAATAAATTCGGAGTTTGTCAAAGAATGCGCCGTTTTAATATCTTCAATAATTTTATTTCGTTATAAATGGTATCATTTTCATCGCAAGTTTTATTAAACCGCGAATAAAATCGCATTCGTTGTGATATTTTATCGATTTTTAAAACATACATTATAATAATTAATTTATTATTTTACCTGTTAAATTTATCTGATAATCTTCTGTTGGTAAACGGAGTCGATTGTATTCAAAGTTTGCGATATATATATTAATTTCGTTGTACAATATAACATTATCATTATTAGTTCTGTTTCCGATTTCATTGAAAATAATAATAATGTTGCCTGTCACTGTTTCGCGAAGGAAGATAAAAATAATACAATAGTAGTAATTCCAATAAGCGACTTCGTATTTAGACGGAGATCGAAGCGCGAAATGGCTGCGATGACGTCAAACATAAACTTAAATGTCCGCTATTTCGCAGGCGGAAGAGAAGCAGGCGCATGAGATCAGGAAACTGAGGAAGGAACTCGACCACGCTAATGATAAGGTGGCCACTCTGACCTGCCAGCTGACTACTAACGTGAGTTTTTAATATCTAAAAAGTAACATCTTTTTTTCTTCCTTAAAATTATTAATTATAAATCCCAGTTCTGACGCCAGTAATTTATTATCCTGCTTTAAATAATCCTTAGGTTATCCGATGTAATCCCATGATTTAGTATCATTGTCATGGTTACTTGGCAGATTCATTTCGTGGCATCAACTCAGCTAAGGAATTTAGTTGAAGTGACGTCATAACTGAGAATTTTTTTTTGGTCGAAAAATATGAAATTATGTAATATTGTGGCGCCATCTTTCGGTGTTTTTAAATACTATACGGTTAATAACGGTGGCATTTATTGTTACGCTTTACTCGTTATTTTTTCAGTAAAACGTAACTAAAATTATTTTAAATCATAATGATTAAATTATAACGCAAAGATTTTTTTAAAGCTATCTAGTTTCGCATGATTTGTACAGAATGTAAATGTTTAACTTCATTTAACAGAGAGAGATGGCGCAACGTGCATAATAAAAAAATTTTTAGTAAAAATATGAATGCCATAAATTTAAACACTACTAACTGTTTTATATTTAAAATATTACTGCATTTAACTCGTAATAATTGAAAAAAAATTGTAAAAGAGCATTTTGCAATTTTCGTATTTTTCAACAATAGCCTATAAATTATTTACATCGATTATTTAATTTTTTTTTTTTAAATTCAAACTTATAGACTATTGTTGCAAAATAGTACTTTATTGTTCAAATAATAAAACGAAAACTTGGTAACATTTACATATTTAGCATGTATGTAACAAAAAATATTAAACAATTTTACGTTATTACAAATTTTAATTATCCATTATGTTGAATTTGATATTATTTTAGTGCATAATATTATTCAAATTAGGATTACACTAATAAATATATAAGAATTTTTAACATATTAACTAAATGATTTTATAATTATTAGCAGTTTTTCAGTTGATCACAACTCGAACAAAGAATGTAGCAAGTAAACTATAAAAAAAGCTACTTTACAGAAATATTTTAGTCAAAGTTTAATATAATATTGCACAAAAATATTTTTCTGTCATTAAATGCTGAAATTTTTCACTTTTAATTAATTAATTGAAACTGATTGTTTCAATATTTTATCGTGGGAACTGCAGCTGAATGCTGATCAGCTTTTAAGATAATTATCAGCAATCTATAGGCAATATATTGTAATTATAAATGTCTCATGTAGAACAATCAGAATTTTAAGAAATTTAATTATAATTATTACATAGACGTTTCTAATTATTTATCAGGATATTTAAATTTAATAATATGTGAATAATTAACAAGAAGTTATGATCTCCAAAATTGTTAAAAGTTGATTAGTCATTTTATTTTAACACTGAACAGAACTTATTTATTTTTTTATGCTTATTAACTTGTGTTTGTTTATTTTCTAACGATTTGTTAGAATATAAACTCCATTCTGGGAATTTACAGTTTACATTTTTAACTTTCTCATAATTCTATTTTAACATTTTGGGTTAATCACTTCTGGATTATAACCATTCCTGATTATAGTGGCTGGAGTCCAGTTCCTTAAATAAATCATCTGTACAAACTTCACTTCTCTCTAATTGCTAATCAGCATCTGTACACAATTATATATTCAAAGTATGACACCGTTTCTTAAAAAATAACTGCAAACAGATATTTTTATGCGATTAAATACAGCAAAATCATCTCGATTTAAATCAATTGTGCAATTACAGTACAGTATTTCAAAAAATCGCTGATTTACATTTTTAAATATAAGCAAACATAGATGATATATAAAACATGCTGATATTGTTTTCGTTAGCTATTTTGCGTGTTTAAATAACACTATATTTTTAGTGATATGGAAATTTTATTTTAGTTTTACTAAGGATTTTTTTTATTATTATTATTCTAGTGGTACTACTTTTATTACTTTTGATGTTACAAACAAAGCAGAATATTGTAGATACGTGTACTTATGCATATTTTAAATAGATTTTTATTTATTTATTTTTTATTTCATAGATTTATGGGTTATAAATAAGTCATAAATAGTTGGCGTCATCTCTGAATGATGTCTTGTATTGTTTAAAATTGTACTAGAAGTAATTTTATCGTTTAATAGTAGAATACAGTACTCTTATATAACTGTACAAAATTAATGTGAGTTTTACTAAGGATTTTTTTTATTATTATTATTCTAGTGGTACTACTTTTATTACTTTATCTATTGATGTTACAAACAAAGCAGAATATTGTAGATACGTGTACTTATGCATATTTTAAATAGATTTTTATTTATTTATTTTTTATTTCATAGATTTATGGGTTATAAATAAGTCATAAATAGTTGGCGTCATCTCTGAATGATGTCTTGTATTGTTTAAAATTGTACTAGAAGTAATTTTATCGTTTAATAGTAGAATACAGTACTCTTATATAACTGTACAAAATTAATGTGTAACACTGGATATTTAATTATTCAGAAATATTTAAAAAGTTGGCTACCATTAAAATATGCATCATTTGTGTTATGTATCTATGCAAATATATGATTTATAAATGTTTATCATTTAATTAACTTTCGTTTTTTGCATATTTAATAGAAAGTTTCAATACGAGATGGCGCTGGAAACTTTTCAGATGTAAAGTCACTCTATCCAGATGAAGGTATATCCCATGTTGTTCGATGCATATATCCAGTTTTTAAAAAGAACTTGTTGATGGAACTGGTTTAAGAGAGAGATTAATTATTTCATTTTATTATGCAAAAATCGTTTTATATACTCGGGCTATACTATATTGTTAGTCAGTGGAGTGGTGTGAGACACGAAATTGCCATAGTATATATGACAATCCTCTTGTCACGTGAGGAAGATCCACTAATGTTTTTCATCGGATATCATGACGCCGAGCAACTTTATCACGTGACCAAACGATGGCGTGCTTGACAGATATAACATTTACACTAATGTTGAAGCGGCTGGAGTAAGAATAACTGTTTCTTTTCTCCCGACGTTCCCACAGATTGTTGATCACGTGAGTGCAGATAACAATGCAAATGACTTCGGCGTTGACAAATTGCACTTTCACACAAGAGCAAGCCGTGATGATGGCTCTGAATATCGTGCCCTTTCGAATAGGGTGGGTCTATACTTCAGAAAAGGGTGGAATCTCTTTTGTTGCCGATGTGGTTCCGCGTTCTCTTTGTAGTAGAAGAATCGGTGCGGAACGGTGGATCGCGAAACGATTCGGTGGTATTGTGGGGCCACCGCGCATGACGCTTGACGCATCTGTTACCGAAGCGTTATATCGCTCGCTGCGTTGGCGCCGTTTAGCCATCCCCGTCCAGCTTTCTGTATATATTAATAAGTTTATTGTGGTTCTTATAGCTTTTCGTTCGGTCACTTCTTTTGTTTTATCTGTGAGATGTCTTATCTGTTGATGAGCACACGAGATCGCCATCCTTGAGCGACCAAGGTCGACGTCCATGCACCTGTTCTTTCCCGCATCACGCGACCCGGGGATGTCTCGCTCGATCGGCACCGTCCGGTCACGTGACTCGACTTAAAGATCCCCACTCCTGGTCACGGGACAAATACATGCTAATTATGCCGCAGAGATTGCTGCAGTTTTTTTAGAGAAACGAGGATATCCGCTCTGTCAACCGTTACTTCGCTACGCTTCAGGTATAGGAATATATGTAATTGCCCGTTTCCTGCTTTCATCTTCACCTTGCTAATTCACAAAGCGTATTTCTAGTGCGATCTAAACTACTCATTCGACGCAATGGTTTTTCCAAGTTTTTATTTACGATTCGCCCTGCCCGACCGAACGACGTGTCTTGTAGACCACGTGGGTTACGTTATTTACCAATTCATTGGCTACAAGACGTACGACCGTCAGGAGGAGGTTTTTCTGTGTAGTGCTAACGCTACACACCAGATGACGCGATGGGGCGGAGACCACGTGACCGTGTCGGCCAGGACTGTTTATTTCTAGACGGCACGACGGGCAAGATGGTGGTTCTGGCGTTACTCTCTACACCGCAGCCTTAGTCACCTGGCCGGGATGAGTCACCGGACACAGACAATGGATAGGAGGATGCGATAATGTCTTACCTGCGGCACAGCTTTACTCTGCCGCATCGCAAGAAGGAGAAAGTTCAGGAAAGGCCGACCCCCCAGCTGACGTCATCACGCTCAGAACTTGTGCTGTACCGAGCCGAGAAAACGGGCGCCGAGTACTACGGCATCGACAGGCTGGAAGATGCCCCCAGTAGATATGTGCAGCCTGACTTTTACGGAGGATACCCATTACCAGAAGAGTCTCGGGTGCCTGAAGTTACCTGTTCACCCCAGACTAGCTCAATACCCCTGCGACGCGGTCAACGCGCCTGCCAGACACTCAACAGGAAGAAGAGCGACGGATCCTACCTGCGTCGGGAACCCCCTCCACGGGAGACGCTATCGTCCAAAAGTCCCGTCCACTGTTGCTGTAGCAACGGGGGAGTGTATCGGGTCAATCTGCACTGTTGTCATCAGATGGAACCTTTATGGGAAGCGGAAACAGCAGTTAACTTCCGTCCGACAAACGGCACTGTTAATTGGTACGATCGCAAACTACGTCATCGATCGTGCCCCTCATTCCAAGTAAGTTTCTGTGCGATGTTTTGTATCGCGGTAACTATAGTTACCTGTAATCAAGCGCCATACGCCTCCCTTTTTTATGTTTCTCACGTCATACAGGGGAGTGGTCCTTGGCACCGGAGCCAAGTTCCAGTCGAACCCCGCTGCAGGTGCCATTCGAGATCACTTGACGAGGCGACTATCCCCTGCCCCACTTTCTCTAAAGCAGCAATTGTGTTTTCGACCTTACGCGTGTACAATGGCTTGTCAAGGACGCCTTGGTAAACTGGACCTGACGTCACGTGATACGGAGGCGGCTAAAACCCCGGAGGACCACCCCATCCACTTCCTGATTAAATTTTCTAAACAATATTCAAGACGCGGGGCGAGACAAGGGATCCCTTACTCCTATATAAGTTTCTACATCTAGGTACTGCAACTCGGTCGGGGTCTAGACAAAGAAAGACTTCAGGGGTCGGGGGTGAATTTAGCCAGAAAGCCTGGCTTTGAAATTTTGCTCTCCCGTTTACAGACGAACAATGAATAGAAAGTCTTGGACCCTCTCCATCACTCGAATAAAGCCCGTTACAGTTCCCAGAAATAAATATAGCTTTTAAAGGAGGCAACGACTGGAGTGCGACTATGTTTGGTTGCCAGTCAGCCATGACAGATGGTCGCCATGACGTTGTATCACGAGAGTCTTGACCCTGGTCACGTTTTCCTTACTGACCCTTCTCTTCTGAATGAGAACCATCTGATCGATCGTGCAGGAATTAGAACCGGCGCTAATTTCTAGGAAACTGCAGAAGGAATATTCGTTAGCAAGTTTTTTTCCCTAGACTCTCCTCTGCTGTGAGAGGGAAGAAGCTTTAAATAGATGTGGAGATTATGTTGCTGTCTGTAACACTCACTTTACTGTATAATCTTATAACAATAAATAGGGTTTCTAGGGCTCGAATGCCCATTTTTTGCTTGAAAAAATACGCATTATTTCATCAATCTCATCTTTTAATATTCCCAAAACTCGCGTGGTAGAAAGTTAATTAAATTGCACAGAAATTTGTTTTTATATAAAATTTCAGTTTTGCCTTTAATCTAATTTTGAGTGCAGAAAAAATTACAAACTTAATTCAATTATTTTTACTGCTAATTTTGATTAAACAATTCATTTTGAACTGATAAAAATATTCGTAAATTGATAATTGTTAACTTTAATAATTCATTCAAATTTTAATTTTGCAAGCTTCAACTTGAAAGTTTTTATTACTCAACTTTAATTAAATTCTTCAATGAATATTTTATTGGCGTTTCGAATGCACAAACACCAAAACGTCTACATTGATACAGAGAAATTCTACAAAATAGCGATTATAAATTTGATTAAATAGCACTAGAATGTTTCCCTTTTCTATCGTATTCACCACAGGAAATTTATCCTTAAAATTTATCTGTTTAAGAGATCTTCACTTGTTTATGGCGAAGGTCATTGTTGTTTTTGTTTATATTATATTCTCTCTATAGTAATATCTCTCTAAGTATCCCTTAAAACTTGATGGGACTAAAAGTCAAAATTGATCACGATTAAATCTCGATGTATACTCTGCTGTCCTTATTAATTTTTTTTTTTTCCACTCAGTTTGATGGATACAGTTTATTTCTTCAGAAGGGTTTTAGATTGTCCAACCAGCTAATTTTTCTAAATATTATTCCATGACTGGCAGACCACATACCGTTACTTGTTGGTCGAAAGGACGATGAACTTGCAAGGTTATGACAACAGCAAATTCCACATTAAACTTTTTCGTAACTATAAATAGTTCGCTCCATCTTGCTTAATTATTTAATTCGTGCCAATGAATCCGGATTGACTTAATATTTGGTTGAATCTAATATCATTATGCAATATTTTTTACAACCAGAATATTTATCTGAAATTTAATAATTTTTTATTGTTTTCATAATGCATACTTCCTAATGGAAAAAAATAAAACAATGCGTTATAAAATATCTTTGTTAAAGTATCATTGTTGTATACGATGTATATGTTTAACGTGCAACGAACGGAAATATAATTTTCCGCTTAACCAATTATATACTGTATACAATATTTATATACTCTACTGTATATAAATGTGCAATATATATAAATGAATCCTTGTAAAATTATATATAATGGATATTTTTTTCTGATTTAATTCATAATTCTAGGAACAAGAAATATCTTTAAATGCCTCCCGAAATTAATCGGTGTTAGGAATAAATTTTATAATGATGCATAAAGTTACTTTAATATGGGGGAAAATGGAGATAATTCTCTTAATATAGGGTATTATCACCATTTAAAAATTTTTTGCACTTTTATTTCTTAACAAGGGATAAAACTATAAAAACTGAAAGTTTGATCTCTAAAAACAAAACATGTTAAGCATAATTTGATTGCATAATTATGTAAATTACATTAACATGATCCTATAATTTGTTGCAAAAAAAAATCATTTCATGAGAGTGAAAACTGATAGAGTGTAGATATTCGCATACCGACTGCCGAATTTATCACCAAAAATTATTGCAAAATCAATTTTAGATAGCAAAAAATGGATAAAAATAACTCGTATGTCGTACGTTTAAAACGAAATTTCTCGTTTTAAATAACTTGCAAAACATCCTAATTTTGTTATTATCGCAAAAAGTGGGTAGTTTTTTAATTAACGTTCTGTCGAGAGAATTACGAAGAAAACGTTGGAATTTTTAATTATATCCTTTAATTATAAGAGTTTCAATTGGTCCAATTATAAAAAGCTGAATATCAACCAGTGACTGCCATCCTTTGCAAAAAGAGGAAGAAAAAAAAATCTATTGCCCTGGTAAGCGTGGAGCTTTGTACGCTGTATTTATGACAGTTGGTAATATGATAAGTGTCAAAATTTCTGTAGGAGGTCCATTTAATAATACACACACCACGGTGCACCACCTTGAAATGGTGCCAAGTCTGTCTCTTGAAAATAACCATGCCGGAAATATGCTTCTCTCTAGAGTAAATATGTTAACTTTGTAAAGATATTACAGAAAACAATTATTTGGAAGAGGAATTATTTTTTTATTACTCGATTTTTCTACAAGGTCGAGTTAAAATTTCGATAGTTAAAGAGTTAATAACAGTTTTAAAATAGTTGTTTTTTTATTTGTTTTTAACTGTAGCCTGTAATTGAATTCGCGAACAGCAGGGTAATTTCCCTATTGTTTTGGTTTTATTTTACTAATTGAATTTTTGTAAGCTGTTGCATAACACACTCCAGTATGTAATTGAATTTCATCCTTGTACAGGGAATTTTTTCTATATTATTGTCAGATCAGATATTCTTTTATATAAAGTACCTTAATGCACAAATTTTCTCTGTAATTCAGAATATCTATGTTTATTTTTATTTAAAAATTAAGAAAATTCCTTAGTTAGAAAAATCGGTAGCTCTTTATTTTCTGTAAGTAGGGAAATTTCCGTAAAGCAGTCTGTTTTGTGTAGATCTATCTTGGTGGTGGAGTTCCGGCTATTGCAATGAATATTGCTTAAAACATTGACATTGCAATAATTACTGCACATCACAGCGTCACTACTATTTTTTGCCCGTCATAAAGAGGGAAAATGAGTGTAGTTGCTTTCAGTATTTGTCAACATACTCGATAGGGATAGCCATCTGGTACATGCCCCGGACCACAAATAGACACCCTATGCCCTGTCTTGAATCAGCCATGCGAATCGTCACGTGATGAATTCACACACACACACACCATGACGTCATCGTCTGAAGTAGGCAGGCCCACAGCTACACGCGTAATAAATATTAATAAAAACTTAAAAACTTCATAAGGAACTGCTTTAATTGACATCGATTTAGTGTCGTTTAATTTAATTATCCTTTTAAAAGCGAGCGCTGTCTTCGGGATGTTTGTTTATTCGGTGGAGCAATTTTTAATAAATCGACCGTGACCTACAATTTTATGATAATCGCATTTCGTGCAAATTGTGACTTGGAGAATCGCCATTTTGAAACAATTACTATAGAAATTCGTTGTTCGCAACTGCACGTTTATACAGGATGTTTTTCAGTTTGAAATTTAATTCTCAACTCGTTTATGCTCTGCACTTGTCCGTCGCTAATCAGGAGCCGTTCGAGGAACATGCCTCTGGGAATATTTTTCATGTGAGGCAAGTGACTCATCATAAAAAAAAAACAGGTTGTACTATGATATAAAGAAAGAACTGCATTTAGCTGGCATCTAAATGATTGCAAAGCAAGAGAAAGCGGTTGTTGAAACTATTAAAAAAATATTTAATTTACGACCGTTTGTTTAGTTATATTGCACAGTAGCAGATGACTGATATGAGGAGATTGCATCCTAACATGCAAATTCCATCTAGTGCGTTATAATACGGGGTTACCAGTTTAATCTTTTTGGATTTTCTCCCGTGTAGGAATTTTATGCGATGCACTCTCATGCGTAAATTTATCCAGTTAACCGTATAAAATATTCGTTTAAAATCCTGTCACGCGTGAATTATTATATCACACAAAAGCCTGACTTTATTTTTTTCTGTAAAGTTAAGTATTTCACATTTTTCGTTTTATTTTTATTGTCGCTTAGGCTACTTATTGCGTCGATTTTTCCAAACATGATTTAGAAAACATTCGATAAATTTATTGCATTTTCTATACGGTGCCATTGTTCCAGCAATTGTTTTTTTCCAGTAAACGGGGTAAAATACTAGTAGAGCACATTACCTAGAACAAAATTACAGGTTGGATCGAGATTAGAGAATCAAAATGACAGGTTACATTGAAGCTATGTAGTTAATATCGTCAGAGCACATTTCCTATAATAGTCGAAATGTATAGGTTTTTTCATCTTATTTGTATTTAAGTATCACTTTTTACTATTCGATACATTCACCTTAGTTTTGCCCATCTCACAGCGCCTTCTAATATTTAAAACAGTAAAATAGCTTTGGATTTGTAACTATGCCAAATTCATACGAAATCTCCAATTAAGTGATATTAACTAGCATTATTATTTCTATAAGAGTAATTGTTATTCTCTGGCAAGGTCAACTGGATTTTCTACGGGAGTAACAATTGTGTAATGATTATTATTATAAAATTTACCGAGTGTTATTTATAGTGATTAGTCATCTGATCGTTTTTTAAAATCTTGTTAATGATGGGTAAAGGAAATATAATCTATATAATTTTGATATTTGCGGTATTCTTCTAGGGATTTCTTGATAAATGATATATAATATTCTGAAGTATTGTTTCATTAGAGCTTATATAGATTTTTCAGGATAATTAGGAGATAATTTTGTAAACTTCTTGTGTATTTTTTGAATATAATGTAATACAAGAAATTAAATACACGATTTATAAAGAATAACTTTCCACAAGATTTAAATGCAAATTATTTTATCCAGAAGTGGGTGCTTCCTAAATTATGTTAATGCAATTTTTCGAGTTAATAGCATAAGCATAAACTAAATTACTATATCTTTCTTTGCCTACGAAAAATAAAGTTGTGCTATTATTTATAACTTCTAAAATTTAAGAGATTTTGCAAGAGAAGTTTTGGTGTTCAAATTTCAGATTTAAAATTTTTATGAAGTAAAAAAATATAAGTATGATTCCAAAACTTAGAGTTTAGAAATCATAGTTATATTTTTAGAATTTTTATTCCTTTTTTAATTATTTCATGCATTATTTCTATAAAAACAATATTGCAGTTTAAGTGCCTTAATGATACCAACTCATTTGCCACAATAAAATCTTAATTCTTCCAAATGAATATCTTGGCTACAGTGATGGTATACAATATCTGGATGGTATATTTGTAAAGTTTAATCCCAATCCAGTTGTGCAATAACATAGAAAATTGTTTAGATAATGTTATCTTACCAAGAGAGATACTAATTGATGTAAACATCAGTGGGGTTACAGCTTATCAGTCATATCTACTTCTTGAAATTGTTTCATAGTTTGTGGATGATACTTCTATTGATAGCTTGTCATTCAGCAAAAAACACCAGATAATTTTTTTAATTTAATTTTTAAAATTTTTAAAAATAGATTTAAAGTAGTTTTCTATGTAATATTTTTAACATTGAAATTATTGTTTTGCAGGCACATATGGTAGCAGCATTTGAGCAGAGTCTGTCTAATATGACAAGTCGATTGCAACATTTAACAGCAAGTGCTGAACAAAAGGTCTGATTGGTTTATAAAATAATAATATATATGTATAAAGATTTAATATTTCATATACTCTGTTTTCTAACAGACTCCAGTTTCTACTTTTAAGGTGTTCTAAAAGCCATTTTTATTTCCCTTGTAACTTTAGAGTTATAATTTCAATGATCTCTAATTCACTAAATATTAGCATAGAACAGACTAAATCTATACATTATTATTTTGTTGTTAAGTCTGCCAAAAATTTCAGGTTGAAAGTTCAAACTGGTGTTGAATGATGTTATGATGAATGAAGTAATTAGATTAATCTAAACTGATTTAAAATTTATATATTTTCATTTTTTCAGGATTCAGAACTGAATGAGTTACGAAACACTATAGAAGCATTAAAACAACAGAGTGCTGAAGCAGGTCTAACCAAAGTTGCCCTCCAATCCATGCAAGCTGTACAAAGAAGTATGGGTGTTCCTCCTAATTTAGCACGTCGTCATACTTTTAACACTACTAAAGACACTGGTGAGACTAACATAAATTAACAACAAAAAAAAAACCTGACAATTCATTAATTTCTGTTCATTTTTACAAACACTAGCATTTATAAACACTAGTTCTGAATAACTTAAAAAATCATCTCATATATTTTAAGTTCTTCCAAACTTTTCCATCAAGTTATCCAGTTCTTAGAGGACTAATCTAAAGATCTAAAGAAAGATTAACAATTTGAATTAACTTAAATCTAAGTAATGATATATGCTGATTTTAATTTTTTATCTTTGACTTTTGGCTAGCTTTGCAAGAACAACGAATATCTAGGCAACTGTCCACAGATTCCATGTCTAGTGTTAACTCTGCATCCAGTGCTTGTAGTGCAGCTAGCAATAATTCTGCAAAAAATGAAATGGAAGAAAAGAAGAAGAAGAAAAAAGGATGGGTAAATATTTAATTTAATGCAAAATTCCATTTCCAATTCACTATAATTATTTATAAAATAAAAATTTTAAATTTTATATAATAATTAAAAATCATAAATTTCATTCAAGAGAATTTGT
Organism: Olivierus martensii; assembly: GCA_000484575.1. Lineage (NCBI taxonomy): Eukaryota > Metazoa > Arthropoda > Arachnida > Scorpiones > Buthidae > Olivierus > Olivierus martensii. Next base: position 36,783 of record AYEL01074177.1, on the reverse strand, counting down.
TTAAAATAGGAAAATGATAAATAAATTGTACATTGGTACTAAAATATTGATTTACATGATTTACAGTTAAGAAGTTCATTCAGTAAGGCATTCACCAGGAGTAAAAAGAACAAAAACGGTTCTGTTTCAGATGTGGAAGACATACACAATTTCCAGTCTGATTCCTCTACGCCTAATTCTCCACTGCTTGGATCTCATCATATTAATGGAAATTGTAATGGACAAGGCATGAAATCTTCACATTCTTCCTCTGCGTAAGTTTCAGAGTGCAATATTTTATTTAGTTAGAAATGAATTTACTACAATATATTAATCTTTCTTCACTAGTATATATGACAAAGATGATGAGTCTGTACCAGAAATAGTAAAGGAATTAAAGAAGCAATTAAGAGAAAAAGATCTAGTGCTGACAGATATTCGTCTTGAAGCACTGACATCTGTTCATCAGCTGGAAAACCTAAAGGAAACTGTAAATAAAATGCGAGTGAGTTTATTCTTTATTATATATATAAACACTTCATATGAAATCTAATTAGAAACTAAGTAGACATCATAGATCTAATTAATGATTCTTCCTGAATATTTTTCCAGGTAGAAATGATGAATCTGAAACAGGATAATGATAGATTACAAAAACTTGTCTCTAACAAATCCTTAAATTCATCCCAGAGTTCTCTACCTCTAAGAAATAGTCTAGATAGTTTAGATAAAAGATTAAGTGCATCTGATTTTTCTGGACCTTCTAGTATAGGTATGTGCATTTTGTTTTATAAAAATTCTCTAATTAAATTCAGAAATTTGAAGATGCATGGGACGAATTATGCGCATTAATACAATATAATGTGGGAGGCCAAACAAGTGATTCATTCTTGATATACAAGAAAAACTTGTTTATTTGTTTTATTTATGAGAGTGACAACAGTTTAAGGTTATTTGCACATAAAATATGGGACATAAATCTTTAAATAGACCAATTAATAAAATATATAGCTAGCTAGCATGATTTACTAAAATTATTTTTGTTTTTGCTTTGAAATTACAAATTTACATATTTCAGTCAATTAGACAATGCATTTTTCAAAAATAAGAGAAATCATTTTTAAGATTATAAACTACTGTTTTTACAGTAATCAAAGTTAACCAGTATTACATACCGTATAGTAAAAATAAAAATATTGTTTAATTTACAAAACTCTAAGATGTTACTCTTTAAAAGAAAGAGTTTAACATTTTTAAAATCTATTCAAATTTAGACTTTTAAAAATTTTTTTATTTATCACAACAATGATAATCATGAGAAATATTAGAAAAATTTGATATTTTAAAAAAATTTATCTTACCTTCAAAAACCAGAAGATATTTTAATAGAATTATTTTCAAGTATAGGCAACCTCTATGTAACAAGATTTTATTCTAACATTTAGAAAACTGTAGCAGTCCTCTCACAATATGATTTAGAATTTGTGGTAAACCATAATCTTCTATTTCACATTACAGAAGATTTTAAAGAAACCAAACTATCATAAATCAAAATTAAATGCTACTAGCAGGTTATTTTATTTATATTTCAAAATTAACAAAACTAATAAAACTTGATATAAAGCTGAAACATTATTCATATTTCAAAATTAATAAAAGTAAAGAAATAATTTGCTAGTAGTACTTATTTTGATTTTTTATTTATATTTCAAAATTAACAAAACTAATAAAACTTGATATAAAGCTGAAACATTACTTTTATTAATTTTGAAATATGAATAAAGAAATAATTTGCTAGTAGTACTTAATTTTGATTTGCATTAGCTAAAACCAGCAAAGTTATTTTGGATAGTAGCATTACCTAATTACCGTGTTATATGAGGGTTACCTTATATACAACAGAAGTATCAATCAATAGTTTGAATTCTAATTTTTTTCAGTTTGTTAAACATAACAACCAAACTAATTGTTTTTAAGTATATTGTAAATGATGAGAGTGTAAAAAATTGTTCTAATTTTATAAACAATATCTTAGAAATTATTAGAAGATAAAAAGAAAAAAATTAATAGGGAATTTTTAATAGGTTTGTAAATTATCGGTGAGATATTGTGAAACTATAAATTAAGATTTCAAATTAAATATAAAGCAACATTTGTAATAAATTTCAATATTTTACAATTATTAAATGATATATGATTAGGTTTAGTTCTTTGTTGGAATATATACCTGAAAATATCTATATAAATTATTTTTTATTCTGAAAGCCTTGAACTAACATAAGCTTGAAAAATTTTCTCTAAAATAAAAAAGCAATAAACAGTCATCTCAAATTACTGGTATTAGTAAAAATTGTTTTAGATGATGAATGTGATTGGATATACAAAACTATCTTTAGAAAAAGTTGTAGTTATTTAGCAATTGTCAGCAGCAAAATATGTCTCTGAATTAATGATTAAGCAATTTATCACTTCTGACACATACTAAATATAAATAAACATGGTAGCAAGTTTAGAATTGGAATCCTGGACAAAAAATATTGAATTTAATAAAATTATTTATCAGAATATAGATATTATAAATTATATTATTGATTCTCTATATATTTATTGATAAAACAATTTATAGCTATAAAACATTAAAGAATATTTAGAATTATTACTAATTATTATATTTTGATAATGTGTTTCTTTTGCAATGATAAGCTATATATATCATCTTTATATCAAATATATCAATATTTTTTTAATGCATTTATTATAATTAGTAAAAGATATTTCGTAATAAATATGAATACTGTAGAATTAAATCAACAAAATTTTTCAGATCACTGGTTAATAGTTTTATTATGGAAAACAGTCCCAGAAGGAAGCCTTATTAATGTATAGAGAATCTATAAGACTTCAGTCATCTGTTGAAATATCAGGAAAATTGAGCACATTTCACAATATGAGAATCAGTATAAAAATATCTAGTTAATTATAAATTAATCAAATGCAAATGCTTTTAAATTTATTGTTTAAAGCCAAAAATTGGAATTATATATAAAATTGATTCTAATAGAATGGAGGAGCATTGTTAGTTAAATAATTCTTCTCTCTTAATAAAAGAACAGAAAGGAATGTAGATTAGAAAGCAATACATTTTATTAATTAATTTTATATTCTAAAAAAATAATGAAGTAAGACAGCATGCAGATGAAATTTTAATTATAGGAAAAAAGAATAATGAATGAAGCAATAAAAAAATAAGATTATTAACTAAACAATTAGAAATAAAAATTTTTTCCAAATTTTGTAGATATAAAAGTATTTAATAGCAAAATTATGTTATAGCATGGATGAAAAAGTGAAAAGAATTAAGAGAAATAAACTTCATGCCAGGTAATCAGAAAAACAAAAATTCAACTTCATAAAAGAATTTATATAGAATTATATAGGAAGAATATGATTTAAGATTTGTTCTTTGATGAACATTAAAATTTTAAATACTGTACTAATTAATAATAACACTGAAATTTTAGATTTGATCACAGAAGAAGAATGATAATACTAGTTATCATTCTTCTTGTGGATAAAACCAGGTCTCCATTGACACCATTAGAATAAAATGATTGAGCGTTGTACTGGCCGTAAGCTCGCTTTTGAACGGAAAAACACACTCCTCAGTTTGCTGTGTAATGACAAAGATAATATGCCCTTTATCAACCAGCCAGGTGTTTATAAAATCCCACTCAGAAATCTAGATCTCAACAAAGATGAAGCATACATAGGATATACTTCCTGTAATCTTAAAACTAGGATCAAGGAACATAAACAAAGCCTATGTTATCACAATACCACCACGGCTCTCACAAAACGTTTCCTTGAATATAATTTAGACATCAATTGGAGTAATACTACGCTTCTAAAATGCATTCCTAACAAATACGAAGGTTACATATATGAAGCAACTGAAATAGAAAAACATCAACACAACTCCACGGCTATCAATAAAAACGATCCCACTCTCATACCTTCAGCCTGGAAATGGCTTATGAAGAAAAGTCCACGATCCTAATTTTGTCACTTTTATTTGTACTTTATTTATTTATTCATTTTGTATATTTATTTTTATTATTTTTTCTTATTTTTATTTACTAAAATTTAACATTTATATATTTATTTATATTTAATTTAAATTTTAATATTTTGTACTGCAATTTGTATTTTTTAAATTGTATTCCATTAATAGAACACACTAATATGTTTGACTGACGATGGCTATAGAATAGCTAAAAATGTTATTTCAATAAAGTTACGTTAATTTCGTAGTTTTGTGCTGAAATTAATTTTATTAATCATCAATAGTAGGATGGATTATTATACTTTTTCAGTTATTTTACTAACAGAAAGTAAGTTCGAACGTAAGTCAGGGATATAAAGTACGTTGCTCATATTTATTTTTCTTCCACCTTGATTATCATCAACAGCAATATTAACTGTACCCTTTCCTTTAATTTTAGTAGATTTGTCATTTGCGAGATGTAATGCTTGATCTATTACTTTTAAATTTTGGAATTTTTGCCCATTAGAGCACATATGTGATGTTGCACCACTATCTAAACACCATATTTCATTGTTTTCATAACTTATATTCAATGCCGTGTTCCCTTCAACTGTTTCATTTTCTCTGGGAGTTAAAAAGTATGCTTCCATGGCATTTCCTACTTTTTGGTAGTTATTTGTGTTTTTAGTTCAACATTCTTTAGCCATATGACCAATTTTTCTGCATCGATGACACTTAAATTTGAAAGGATGTTTGACTTTATAATTAGGAACGTTAACCCTCCCTTTTTGTTTATTTTCCTTTTCAGTTTTGCTAGGGCGATAAGACGGATACTTATTTCTAATGTACATAGCTCCAGATTTACTTTCTTTGTCTTTATTTATTGTAGCTTTGAATTCTTCTAATAATTTAATCTTTAAGGTTTCAGGATTAGGTAAATCATCACGTGATTCTATTGTGCACCTAAAATTTTCGTAGCTTTCTGGAAGATTATACAGCAATAAGATTGTTAGGAGATCATCTACTATATATAATTCCATATCTTCTAATTTGTCGACAGCATCGAAAAATTTTGATATGTGATCATGCATATTCTCATCTTCCTGCATTTTATATAGAATTAATTGTTTTAATAAAGTTGCTTTCTTTGCAAGTCCTTTCGATTGATAAATGTTATGTAATTTTAGCCAAACTTCATGTGACGTTTTACAGTATTTAATTTGTTTTAATTCTGAAGGCTTTAATTTTAAACAACCTAGTTCAGCTGCTTCTATTAATATAATAAATAACACCAAGCACTTGAAGCAGGACAAACACAAGTTTATTATTAGATAAATATTAGATAAACTTGTGTTTGTCCTGCTTCAAGTGCTTGGTGTTATTTACTACTTCTGAAGGATTTATAGCTAAAATTAGATCTGACCTGGCTTTTCTGTCCATGTTGTCCCATGCAACTGCGGCATTGCTGGAGGCTTCATCCATTTCGAGAGGTCTCACTTTTGTTCCGTTCACATAATTCCAAGCATCATTTTTTATTAGGAAAGCTTCCACTTGTAATTTCCACGTGTCGAAATTGTCCTTTCCCAACGTTTCAATTCGGATTGATTGTCCACTCATTTTATATTTGTACTTGAAATATTTGAAAGATCTTGCATTGTTCAAAGTTCTCTATTTCACTGACCAAATCCAATTATTCAACGATATTCGAGCACTTTAGATGGAGACAAAACAAAAAATATGATTCCTACTTTGTAGATATTTCATATCCGGTTTTCAGGAGTCCTGGTGTTCCTTGATCCTATGATTATATGAATTTTGGATTTTTAGGAATCTGGGCCCAAAACCTGTTGTTATATATGGACAGATGAAAACGATGGCATAACTATCGAATGTAGGCCGAGTTGGAGAGGAAAAGAAAAACGCATGTTTACTGTAAAAGGCAAATCTTTATTCTAACAAAAAGTTTCTGTACATTAGGGGAAGGAGGCGGTATTGCACCAGATGTGATAAGAAAATAGTATCATAAAACTTATGTGATGTGTTTACTTGTTACTTTGGAATGTGGGATGTTCCAACAATTTCAAAAATTAATTATGAGGTTTTGAATGGTATTAATTTCTGGTACATTAATTTCTTAGGTTAATTTTGATATTGTGAATGTAACTTAAGTTTATGCGCATGTTTATTCCTCCTGTCCTGGCATTCATCGGTACATTCCCCTTCCCAGTTTTGCTAGTTTTGAACTAGTGTGTAATTGTCAGTTGTCACAACAGTGATAAGAATAACTTTGTATGTACATTACCATTTTTTTAAGTAGTCAGTGTGTTCATTTAGTGTGTTAGTTAGTTAATTTGTTAAAATTATTAATAGTATTTTGTATTTCATTGAAGTGTAAGAATTACACTGTATGTTTTTAATTTATAGTTCATGGTTATATTTCGTTGCATGTGAGTAATACATCATCGTTCATTATATTATAACTTGATCTGAGTACATACTGTGAGGCCCACATGTAAGACCCAAGGACGATGTTGACAGGTGTTGGCCTAAAATGCGGTATAAAAGCGCGTGTGTAAAGATAGGTAATGAGGATCAAGCAAATCGATCAAGACTACATTCAACTAGAACAACTTCCCTTTTATTAAAACAAGAGATTTCCATCATTGTAAATATAACATTTTGTCAACAGAGAGAGATACCTGTATTGTCAACAATCCTTTCCAAAGAGTTTCTTGAGGAATAACACAGATCAGCATTGTTGTAATAGTCTTTAGTTCTTAAATTTTTATAGTCTTTAGTCCTTAACCAACACACGGGCATAACAGATGGACACTCGAAGGAACACAGACAGAGATCAGGCGTCAAGGAGACAAGTGTAGTGTACCTTCAAGAACAAGCCAATGCGGCAGTCGGGGAGACAGCAAACTTGGATGTCGTGGAGGAAGAGCCCGACTGTTGTGGAACAAGCCTGGCTGTTGTGGAATTGGCCCCGATCAAGAACAGTGTTCGCTCTTAAATAGAGTGATAATAATATGACCTTTTCTCTCACCTTTCTCCCAGGAGTGACAGGATGTTTTCAGCTTTGCAACTTCAATGGGCCAGGTGTCAGTTTCTCTTTTTTTCAACTTGACACCTGTACGTAAACATAGCTTGTGATTATCGGGGACAAAAGTCCGCGAGATGGTCGAAATACAATGTGATGTGTCGCTATATTTCACCATGTTTAGTTTCACAGTGTGTCGCTCCCCCATCTGTTAAATTCTTTTCTACATCTCCTGTTTCTCTTGTTTTGTCTTAATTGCAACTTAATTATTTCTTAATTACATCCAGATTGCCGATCCCCATAATACAGTATCATGCTGACATACTACTTTTTTTTATTTTGTATTATAAATTGGATCACAGTACGATTTCGAAAAAATATCTTGGGTCACGCGTCAAAAAGATTGAGAACCACTGTTTTAAATGATACAATTTTTTTTGTTATTTTCTAATAAAAATATCTAAATAAATTTTTTCTTGTGGTAGGGGCCCAAATAATATTTTGCAGGAGGCCAAAAATTTTAAGTTCTGCCACTGTCTCCAATTAAATTTTTTTGAATTCATAAATTGTATTGAGTTTATAAATTTTTAATAAGAATAATTTACAGTAATTATTTAAATATCTTTGATAAATTTAAAAATAAATCTTAAAAATTTAATTTAAATATTATTATTATATTTTAGATTAATAAAGTAATACAAATTTATGAAAAAATGATGACAAGACATTCACTAATATTAACAGGACCCAGTGGTGGTGGAAAAAGTGTTGTTATTAACACTTTTTTAAAAGCACAGATAAAGTATGTTAATAATATAATTTCAGTTACCATAATAACTGAATTATTTGTTATAATTAAATTGCAATTAACATTTTAAAATTATTCTAATCTTTTATTCTGAAAATAAAAATTTTTAGAATTAAAATTTAATTTTAGAATAAAATATATTGTCATATAATGATTAAATAATATATAATAATTAAATAATTCATTATTATTATTTTCAAAAGATAACTTTGTTCATATATTATAAATTTAATGCTTAGTGCAATCTTAACTTTCTAAAAATACCTTTCAAGAACTAACAAAAATTTTATTATTTCAATTTATTAATTCATTAGAATAGACTTTTAATTATAATATTAATTTAGAAATTATTTAAACAAATATCACATACCATACTTTTGTTGCAATATGTTTAATATTTAATATTTTTCAATTTAATAATAAGTTTTTAGGATAAAATAATACTAAAGTAAATATTTATATTTTAAATAAAACTCATATTTTTATTATTTAACAATATATAAATTCAGTTTAAACTTTCTCATTTACACAACTGTTTACAGTATTTGCTTTCTTTATCCATTATACACCAAACTTCCATTTAAAAGATACTCTGTTATGATCAGTTGTTATTAAATAACACACAAATTTAATCAAAAAAATTACTATTTATTGCTAGCTTATTGTTTTAATAACACATTATCTTATAGCAGCCTCATGCAGCTAATGTCTCCAAAGCTTGATTTAGAAGCATTGGGTGCATTTTAAATTCAACACTCTCCATCAGTGATATAAATCATGTTCATTAAACTGTTTGTAAATTCACCAGTGATGTTACTGGTGTATTCAACACTGATTCATCACATCAACAGTAGTATTGTTCGGTTGATGCTGGTGGATTGTGGTGGTGGACACAGACTTTTATGTCATTTTTTAAGATGGCTGCTTCCATGTGAAAAATAAATTTAAATATTGGAGAATCAGTTTATGCTCTGTCTGTTAATAATTAAGTATAATAAATATTTTTTTGTATTTGAAAAAATAATTTCCTATGTTGGTTTTGACTAGTAGCAGAAAATAAAATAACATTCAGTCAGCCTTCTTGATGCACAAGGGTTGAATTTAAAAATAGATGCTTTAGACCCACCAATGGGTTATTATGACTTTATTTTAGATGTAATCAGTGATGGGAGTATTGAATTTAAAAACACACCCATTGTTATATTATAATCACATGTTACACTGTTGCCAATTATGACAATGCATTACACAGACTATGGTTTGAATAAGAAAAAAATTGACAAAAAGTTATATTTTTAATTTATATTACAAATATATACATATAGGGCCATCTAAGAGAAGCAAACAATTCTTGGCAAAGTTGACAAAAAAATTTTCACATTAGCTAGGGCTCAAGTTTTTGAGGACCATAAAATTATTTTAAAAAATTGAATAAAATCATGTTTTGTAAAATTTTCTGTATGTAATAAAATAATACAGTACTTAAATAAAGAATATAAGATTTAAAATAATGCATACATGTTATTTTAAGTTTTATTTGCTTAATTTATTATTTTGTTATCAGATGCAGAAAATTTTTCTTTGAGATGTAAATAAGCGCTTGAAGATTAGCCCAAAAATAAATATATCATTATGAAGGTGTTTTGATATACTTAGAACATATGAAATGAAATTTTACATGCCTCAGTTTTATCAGTTTCATTATAATCCAGGATTTACCAATAAGTAAATCCTGGATTTAGTAATTTTTTACAAAAAAGAAGCACATTTTATTATTTTTTTACCCATATAAAGTGTAATTTGATAGTTGGACAAAAATATAAAGTATATATTCTGAGCATTTTAATGATTTATAATAATTACAATAATAATAAAAGAATACTTCAGATACAATCTATATTACTTATAAAATATAGATTATAAGTTAAAAGCTTGTGTGACGTCATTTCTGCGACATATTGACGTCACATATTGATAACATTCTGGGGCGTCATCTATTAACCTCTGCCCACTCAGCCCCTCCACAAAAAAACCGATATTGGTGCCCAACGGAATGAGCCCAAAATTTTAACCTGCCCAATATTAAGAGCCCATAAATAACCCATAAATCTGGTATAGTAAATTTGAAATTCCGAGAAAGTAGGGGTGCTGAGTGGGCAGAGGTCATCTATTATTACTTCGTAAGGATGAACTTTTTCGATGTCATTAATTGATATGTTATAGTGATGCCAGATACTGATGAAGTTTGTGGCGTCGTTCATTGTTGCAATTTTGGTTACGTCATGCTTGTGCTACGCAATACATCATTCCTCATGCTTTGCAAGATCAACAACAGTCAGAACAGGCTGAAGGATTTAAACACGTATTTTAAAATTATAATTCTAAAATGCCCTACTGCTGGGGCGATTTACCCTATGTTACCCACAGGGACCATAAGGGACGCTATGTTACCCGCAGGGAAAGTCACTTTTCAAAGTTTGATTTCCCATAAGTCAAACGATGTGGAGGAGCCTATGCAGAACAAATAGAAAGAACGTTCTCAATGTGCCTCACCCCTGGGGCGATTTTGATTTTCAGTACCCATGTTACTCGCAGGATATGGGAAGTCACCATACAACGTTTCGTCTCGAGATCAAATGGTGGGGGAGCCTACGCGGATCAGAGACAAATATTGCATTTTATATATATATTAATAGGTTGCTTTTCGAACCTGTTGTGCATGTCATTTATATCTATGGGATAAAGTCGAAATTATCGATAATAACCTGCATAAAATACTCATAGTGTTTAAAAAAATATGATATACAGTATGCACAACAGGTCCAAAAAGCATCCTATCTATATATTTATAAAATGCAATGTATTTTCTGTTTCTGTCTATTCCACAAAGGCTCCTGCATCATTTGATACCTCAGGACCAAACTTGAAACTCGGTCTACGACTTTCCATTGCCATGCAGGTAACATAGACTATCCTGGGCAAAGATCGTTTCAGGGTTGGGGCATTTTAAGGTGACAGCGAAAATGCCTTCATTTTAAATCCTTCAGTTATGTTTAAATTCGAGATGATGTCATAATGACACCGACATGATGTCATCGATAATATAAGAATGTATGATGTCATAAAGTAATTTTGTTGTATGACATAACAAAAAATAACGTCATTATGTCGTTTATAGTTTCTATGATGACATAATCACGACATTTTATGTTGGCTAAATCAACTGTTAAAATTAGTGGTAAAATGGACACGAAAAGCCAATGGATTCCGAATGCTATAATGAATTATATAACGCCGTCCCAACGTAAAAATGGATGACGTCAAAAATCTATTATTGCATGACATCACGACGACTTCATCATCACGCTGATTTGACGTAATCATGATCAATTGATTCCAAATGCTATAATAAATGAAATATATGGGAAAATTATATTTCTACATAGTTTATTGTAAACTTATCCATAAAGTCTATAAATCCATGAGATCCGTGCCCGGCCTGTTTAACAGCATTTCTTGGTAGAATCCATCATAGATGTTGTGAGCTGTGTTTTTTGGCCAACAGAATACGCCACTTTCCAGTTTATAAGAATACTAAGTAATGGGACGAAACAAGCTCTCTATAGGCTGTCCACCCCTGAAGAGAATCTGCCGAATTATAGAGGTCGGGGCTCGATGGGCCTGGCCCAGATCCCATGATAAACATTTCAAGGAGTGGTAAACGAAGCGTTTCCACGCGGCAATACAGTCAACAGCAGTCTGTTAGACTCTAAAAGCGGCGGCTGCCAAAAGTAAAATGAAAATTTGACTGGTTTAAGCGGAAGCGAATATTGTATAAGAGGGAGTCTACTGTATATACTTTCAAATTATTCCCGGCAATGCGGGGCATACTCATAGTATTAAATAACGTAGACGGCAGCTCGTTATCTTTTTCATGGATCTATGTATCATCATCCTTCAATTAATGCGGTTAGCATTTTTTATAGTTAACACTAAATTTATTTTGTTGTATTTTGTAATTTTGTGTAATTTATTATTAATTTCACCTATATGTATGTAATTTAATTTTGTAAGATGGTTTTTTTTATTTTTAAAAGCTTAAACTTTGAATGTAATTTGGATATTTTTATTATATTCACTTACGATGGAATGTAATCTGAAAGCGCTTTGTTTGTCATTACTGGATTAAATGTTTATTTTTTGGTTTTTCTAAACAGTTTATTTAATTTACAATAAAACAGACCTGCAAAATTAGAATCATAAAAATTTTTTTAAAATGTATGCTGGTTTTATAAGAATTTAGGATTCTAAATGCAAAGCTGACTTCAGATTTGCTCCATCTCTTACAGTTTATTTACAACTTGCTTTGATATTTTTATGTTGTAATAAGTGAATGAATGAAATGAGAAGTGAAAATTTTTATGACTAATTCTGAATATATTTATTAATAAAAAAAAACTATAAAACTTAACTAGTAGTCTAAATAATTCATTTTCTAAATGAAGCTGCGCTGTTTCCTTTTTTTTTTTTATGGATGCTTCCGGATTTTCACGATGCATCATCCAGCAATAATCCCCAACGTATTTACGTTCCACTAATCCTTGCTATCTCTTTCCATTTCTTTGGTGTATTGATGGAAATATTTCTTTGATATTTCTTGATCATAAATTCCGCACAAATATAACAAAAATTATCTGGACTGTTGATGCAGTCCAGATAATTTCTGAGTGTATGTATTTGTCACATGATTCAAATACACACACTCAGAATACAATCAGAGTTTGCCGATAAGAAAATTTCACATAGCGCTCCATTAGAAAGTAGAACCAAAGATAAGGAAACACAGTCTAGAGATAGAATGAAAATTAAAGACAGAAATTTTCCAGTAAGATTAATTAAATTAACGGGAAGAAATATTGTTCCACCTCGTTCAGAAGTTATAATAACAGGAAAAGTCGTTGGCCGAGGCAGACCAAAACCAAGGAGTGTAGGTGTGGTAGAGCCTGATGCAATTAATGTAAAAGGTATATTAGGTGCAAATATTTTAGTTACAGTTAACAAAAGAGGAAACATTCCAATTAGGCTAATAAATATAACTCATCGACCCATAGTCCTACATAAAAATAAAAAGATTGGAAAATTCATAGCTGCTATTCAAGAAACAGTTCCAGAAAATAATAACCTGTCGGACACAACACAACAGAATTTAGAGCAAAAATTATCAGATAAGGACTTTGAGCAATTATTTAACTGGGAAGGAATATCAGTAGAAGAAAAAAATGCTTTATTACCGCTCTTATGTAAATATAAACACATTTTTGCGCGTAACGATTTAGATTTAGGTTTATGCAATTGGTTACAACACGAAATTCATACGGGTGACTCACCGCCCATATATCAGCCTCCATATCGCATTCCATATGCCCAAAGAGAAAAAATGGATGAAATAATAGGCGAATTACTTGACAGTGGCATAATACAACATTCGAGTTCACCATGGTTGGCTCCGGCATTACTGGTGAAAAAGAAAGATGGAACAATGCGATTAGTAATTATTAATATTAATCTAAACATCAAATCTTCCATCACGAATTAATTTTAATTAGTTAAAATTGTATGGTAACGTTGTAAGGATTCGGTCGCCACGCCCCATCCGCCCTTGTTTCGGCGCTGATGTTAATTAATGGTAACGTTGTAAGGATTCGGTCGCCACGCCCCATCCGCCCTTGTTTCGGCGCTGATCTTAATTATGATTTCGTGACTCTCCAGCCAATGGGTCAATGAAGTGACAGAAACTGCTCCATTGTAAAATCACTTTTATTAATAATAGATAACTAATCAATTTACAATAAATTAATAATACTAACAATTTGTTAGTTTCCTTAAAATATGTTAAGACGATTGGTCTTCCCAATAAATAAAAACAGAACTTTGTAAGATGATTACTTGTTTGAAGTTCCCTGTCTTCGTCGAAAACTGAAAAAAAAAATACATTTTCAAGTAATTAAAAAAATCCTTTGATTCTACCCCTCTTATGGAAAGAGGGGCGGGAAGAGGATTAGAGGAGTTGTGACGTCATAAACCCACTCCCCCAAATAGTGAGGTAGTAAGCCAAATCGATCGGACTAATTTCTATTCCCGTTAGAAAGACACAACACCAACTCTTAAAAAGTTATTTAAAAATATGCATGCAAGGCGAAAATTTACCGGTACCATACATGTGGGCAGATATCTCCTTCCAACTCGTTCGCTGCACCGATGACAAGATATTCGGAAATCTCAGAATGGGTGATAGAGTTTGTTGGAACAGTCCGACCATTCGTTGCCTGATCCGCCTGCAGAAATTGTCGGCGGTGTTGCCGCCGGAAGCTTTTCTATTGGACTACCTAATAACCAATAGGGCGTCAGCGCGCCACATTATGGGCGGATCTACGAAATCAAGCCATTTTTTTCCTACTCCACTTCAACGCTTTGGACTGCCTGATTTGCGCTTTGCAAATCCTTAACCGTGTTTGTAAATAAACTTTGTAGATAATAAATTATCCATAGGATATTTAAGTAAAATTGCAATTATTTAGATGCGGGCATTGACTATTATTTGAGCTAATAAGTTTTAGAATTTAAATGTTATTGGTTTCAATCTCATCACACAAATTTAATTAATTATATATATCTACAGTGTTTTTTGCCATACAATAAATTATATAATTTTAATAAAATATATTTGCATTATTTAAACTGTTAAGAAATTTAGGATATGCTTGATGAAGTGGAGAATCGGAATCGCTATAGTGATTAAACGATATGTTTAATAATTATTTTATTAACGATAATATTCGATGTTTTTTCATCATAGTATATATTTTTAAAGTACATAATCATATTTGGAAGTTTATTGCAATTTTAAGAATAAAAAATTCCGTTAATGTGAAAACTAGGCTCGAGAAAACTGTTAAAACTTCAAATGTTTGCTTATTATAAAATAAACAAATCATTCCATGGTAATTATGATTCTGTATACTTATATTTATAAGAAAGTAATTCAAAAGATGATTATTAACTCCATATAATACTCAAGAATCAGATAGATAATACAATTCAAATAAAAAAGTCTTATAAAATTTCATAATTATAACAGAGGAGACAAACATGCTTTTCTTCTGCTAACTGGCTGAAAGAGTAGAAGAAATGTGCGGTTGTTGGATATTAAACAACTAATTAGCACTCAACCAGTCAGTAGAACAAAAGCATGTTTTGGTTTACAAACTGTAATTCGGAACCAAATTGTTGGACCACAAAATTTTATTAAATTTTCTTTCATTAGAATTTACCGAATATTTTAACCAAAACAGTATTTTATATCTGCAATAATTTAAAAAGAAGTGTATAAAAACAAAAAAAAAATTATACAAGATTTTAAGTATGAAATAATTTCTTCAAATTAATTTGTTTATAATTATTCAGCATTAAAATCGGAATATAATGATATAACTATATCAATTTATATCAACTTATATCAATTTTTTTTAAATAATTTTTTCGTTCAATAGAAAATTTGATTATTGAAAATATTGGAAATCAAAATAATTAAATAAATAGGTCCTATCTTATTTTCATTTTAATAATGAAAATAAAATGAATCAAAGAGCAAAATTAATCCAAATAATAAACTCGATAAGATTTCTTTAAGAATATAATAAATAATACATAAAAAATAATAATAATTTAAATAAAATATAAATAAATACAGAAAATTAATAATTCAGAAATGCTGTAATAAAATTTTTAGAATAGATATAATTTAAAAATATTAGATTCAAATTAAATAAATCATTAACACGAAAAACGGAAATTTATAGTGATAAAAGTCCATTAAGTTAATTAAAACTAAAAATTAAACTCGTTCAGTTTTTAAAGTTGATGCATACAAGGAGCCTAATTTCGTTTCTATCGGTAATGGACTAGTCCTACGTGTTCCAATAGATTTGCTAGTCACTCACCGGGATAGAAATGTAGATAACTAATACCATTAAGGATTCAGTACGTCCAGCAATTACATGATTACATTGGGGACTAAAGAACAGCAGAGCAGTTAGTCTCATTACCCTTGAAGATTGCATCGAATCTTTTGGAGAAGCCGTTGAAGAGAAATTGTAAACGCATTCATCTAAAGTATATAAGGTTTCTGTGATTATCTAAACGGCAAAAGTTATTAAGCATTATCCTCTTCAAACGAACGTTTCTGTCTATAAATTTGGAATAATTCTTCACATGATTTTATCACATAAGTTAATAATTCATTCAAAATCTGCTTTTAACAAACCTTTTTCAAAGAGTTCAATAAGAAATTTTAAAGAAAAATGTTAGTCACCAAATTTTAATTTTTAAATTATTGTGGATAATAATGTTAATCTGATTTTGTTTTCATGTATTTTCTAAAAATGCATAATTTAATCTATTAATATTAACATTTCGATCTATGTATACTTATTATAAGACGAAATAGTGTGTTATAAAAATATATTAATTCATTATTAAATATGAAATTGAGTACAACTTTATAATTTTCAAAGCTCATTAATCCTCTTCATCAAATTTTAATTAAATTAATGCTAAACGTTACAATCAAATACAGTACTGTATTTTGGTAGAATAATAGTATAATTATTCTATTATTCTTTGCAAGGTATTCCATATAACATTTAGTTAAGCTAAGTATACAACTGATGAAGAGCTTTAATGATGCTTAAAATCTGTCTATACACCCATAAATATTGATTCCATATTTAGCGGGGAATATAGTTTAAGGAAATCAAAATAATTAAATAAATAGATCCTATCCTATTTTCATTTTAATAACTTTTAAGCAGAACATCAGTAAACAGTAGTTTTTATATAATTATTGCAACGAGATTAAATTGTTTATGTTATTTATTAATTGTTAAATCATTTAAACGTCAAATAGTTTTTGACGAGTATTTAAAATGATATATTTTTTTAATAGTTCCTATTAAAAATAAAGGCAAAAACCAAAATAATTTAATCACTTAATCAGTTTTTTATTTACTAAGTGTTCAAATTTAGTTAAAATCGACAATTATCAGTAAATTTTAATAATAAAAACTAGTAGAAACAAATATGAGTGCTTCAAGTATGACTATGTGATATTATATCTTTGGGGATGTAGTTGGTAATATGAATTTAATCTTTGCAGTACAGAAGAACTTTCTAAATTTAATTATAATCGTCACAGAATCTCAATATATTTCATTAAAGTACTCAAAATTTGTTCAGAAGCAAGATTACAATATTATTGATTTTTCATTTGTTTGGAAAGGGCCGAAAGTATAAATTTAAGATATCTTTAAGAAGAAAAATAGGAAAATCTTAGGATTTATGTTGAAAATATCAAAAAGAGGATTTTCAGAAATAAATAATGTAAATAAGACTACTTATATTCTTACAAATAAATTTAAGAAGCTGGAAGTATAAGAGAGAAAAAGTTGTTTACCTATTTGATATGAAGAAACAATTGAAAAAATGCCAAAGAAAATATCAAATATTTTTCTCAATAATTAACATTATATAATTATTTCTTTTAGAATCTTCTAATAATGAATTTCTTTAGAATCTTCTAAATAGATAATTATTGTTAAATATTTTTATCAATATTTAAGTTTCCTGATAAAATAGATTTTATGAAAAAGAATTGTAAGAAAAATTAACATTTTATTCAAATGGATAAAAAATTAAAATATTTCATTCATTTTAATCTAAATATTTGTAAGTCGAATTCTAACCTCTGCATTTGATATTAAATATTCTACATATAAAATCTAAAGAAAATATTTAATTTTATCTTCCTGGCAAAAATTTATTTTTCGATTGTAAAATTAAAAAAGCTTTTTTCTTGTAATAAAAATTTTACTATTTCTATTATCTGGATAGTATAAATGAAAGAACGGCCTTAGGAATGAAATTTTTTATATATAATATAAATGATGATTTATAAAATTTCTTTCTGATTAAAAATGTTAACATATAGAATCAAGGACAAGATTTGAAGATATTAAAGATTGAAAAGGTGTAATTTATTTAGCTAGCTATTAAAAAAAATAACCTACAAACATACTCTCAGCACAGAAATTGCTAACCAGGAATTTTAGTAACTGCTAATATTTTATTAATTTATAAGGTACTACAGATAGTCTTTGACTTACAATGGAGTTCAGTTTCAAGCCCAGCTGTTGTAAGTCAAAAAATGTTGAAAATTTATGGATTTCTCACTACTAATGTTAGTAACACACTTACATTATCTTAATAAACATAATGAGCAAAGAACCAGAAAAAGAAACTACAAGAACAAGACAGAAAAAAAGGATGATTTCCATATATCACATCATTGGATCTGGGACTCAAACCCTGGAATTGCATTAACCAATCACAGAATTTTTCAATGACATCATTGTAATAAGTATGAGTGATCATAAGTCAAAGTGGTCATAAATCTAAGACTATTTAATTTCTAAGTTATTGCATTTAAGTTAAAAATCCATATTTTTTGTAATGTATATATTTTGATATATATTAATATATATTGATTATACAATGTTAATATTAATTAATTTATTTAAAAGAAAAAATCTGAATTTTTGTTATTATTCAATAATTACTTGTAATACTACTAATCTTGCATTTAATATAAGTTATATGCAGTTGATTCCGCTTAACTGGCCCACTAGTTAATTGGGGCAGTCACTTAATTGGGGCAAATCTCAAAGAATGGAAACCAAACTAATAAACTAATACATAATTTAAATGCTTAATGGGACAACTTTTCACTTAATTGGGACAGTAGCAGAAAAGGAATTTAGCAATTTTTGACATATTTTAGGGATTTTTCTAAAGTATGTCAACACTACATACAATAATATTTGACAACACTAGAATGATGCGAATCAGTTATCTATCATCATGTGTCTGGCAATTTATGCATCTGCTTAAGAATCTACCATTATTATATACTCTACTGTACCTAGCGATATTCATTTACAGTGTCAATTTTATTTAAAATTTTTAAATCTTTGCCAAGATGCTAAAAAATGAAATTGTAAAATTTATCATGTATTATTTTTTCTTCACTATTTATAGTACAAATATTTTCTGTATTTTGGTTTAATAAAGCATTAAAATAGGTACCTAATTATTATTTTTTACCTACTTATTTATTTACCTATGTATTACATATTTAATTTTAGAATTTATTATTAGTTTGTTTAATTGGAGAGCCGCTTAATTGGACCAAACGGATCAGTCCCAGCATGTCAATTAAACAGAATTAACTGTATTTAACTTTTATGTTTTAAAATTTTTGAAAAATAGAAGTCCTCCCATAATTACAATTATGTCACTTACAGTACATGTTACAAATGCCCTTACTATATTCTAAATTTGTTTATTTTCATAGCACATTAGCTAGAAATACTTTTTGTTTTATTAAAAATGTAGTAAAATAATTTCTTACCACCTTGGAAGATTCAAATTCAATTCTGAACAATTATATACATTTGACTGAGTTCAATTCCAAATATTTTATCATTTGAAGGATCTGGACTAAAATCCAGACAATTTTATCATTTTGGAGGATTCTTTCTTCTATTGTAAACTATTACTAATGGTGAGTTCTAGGGGGCTCGCAGAGGCTCGTGCAAGCCCTTTATTAAATTTATCTCTAATTTGCAAGTCTTATTTTTTTGTCTGCTTGTTTATTTATTCCAAAACAAACATGTCTTGCAAGCTATAATCAATCATACTTTGACTTATGTTAGTCTTTCTCTTCCTCGTATTTGCATATTTGAATATATATCTCTAATAGCAGTAATCTGGTAATAATGCTGTCCAAAGCAGGGTAGGCAGATGGGGACTTAGCGCACAAAAGAGTTTTTGAAATGTGGGAAGGGTAAGAACCGAACTTAAACAAACCAGAAGAGACCTCTTAAAGGTCTCTTCTGGTTTGTTTAAGTTCGGTTGATCACATTGTAGATAATCTAAAATTTAAAAAGAAGAGACCTTTAAGTTCGGTTGATCACATTGTAGATAATCTAAAATTTAAAAAGAAGAGACCTTTAAGAGTATTTAATCCTAAACCTTATATAAAAACCTTTTTGAAAAATCATCACTTGGCTTTGGAACCTCCTAGAAGATCAACTGATATGAAAGAAGAAAAACAATGTGTGACAACTTCTAGTGTAAATTGTGCCACATAATTAAATTTACTCATTATTTTATGTAATTTCTGTGATTCTTTTATTTTTTTAAATTTTAGAAATTTTTTTTTATTTTAAAATGTTTTTTGTGCATGCACAACTATTTGTATTTTCTATTTTTATAAAAAGTAAAACATTTAATTACAATTTGATACTTTGTTTTTATAAGATAAAGTGTGAGTCCTTTGTTAAAATTTTCATAACTTACCACTGATTATTACTACCAAAATTACTATCACTGTCAGTCACTTATGATAAGGTAACAAAATGTCACTTTATTATAACTAAAAAAAATACCTGTAATCTTAGAACAAAATGTTAATTATATTATATAACTGATGACAGCCAAAGATAATTCCAAAAACATTTTTAGCCTATTTTGTTCAATATTCCTACTAATGTTTAAGATTTTTATGATTTGTATAAAAAATTTGGATGGATAATTGAATGAGAAAACTAATGTTTAAAAATACAAATATTTTGATCAATTTATGAAAAAGTACAATATAGCTTTAACTATACAATTTAAGTTGTCATAATTATTAGATCTGTTCATTTCTCATTCTGATACAACTGAAGAGGATACGTATTGTATCGAAAACGTTTTGTATATTAAAGTTATATACGTACATACTGCTTTTTGTGCTATTTAAAAACTTTTTAAGATTATTAGATCAGTTCAGAATTATAAAAGAATTTGGCACTAATTTATTATGCCAAATTCTTTTATAAAATAAATAAATGTAACTAATTTTTTCTTTTTAATATTTGAAATGAAAGAAAAAGAAATCAAAAAATAAATAATAAGAAAAATTTAAAATCCTAATTATATGTGGATAAACAACTTTAAGTACATTTTCTGGTCTAATTTAACTTCAGAATAATTATTGTCATAACTGTAATTCAGATATTACAATTAAATAATATATTTCTATACAATCATCTATCAAATGAATAAAAATTTATTAAATTTGATTTATTTTAAAAATATAAATATGATAAATAAGGATTATCAAACAGAAAATTTAATAAATAACTTTCTAAAATGTGAAAATGCAACTTTTATCAGTAAAATTTAGTTAGATAATGAATAATGAAGAAATCTATTCAAACAATAAAAGCAAAAGACTATGTTGCTAAATTTTCACATTATAAAATTATTTCATTACTCACTGAAAAACTTATAACAGACAGCAGACCTGTGGATAGTGTACAAGACGTAGCAGCATGGAAACTACAACTTCCTTTTGTGTATCCAATTCCTTTCCTGAATCCAGTTTATTTGATCCTCTTAGCAAAAAGAGATCTTCTACAATAGGTTGAAGTGCAGGAATTGCTTTAAAAATAAAGATCTCTTTGTTAAAAATTAAAATAACTTCTAAAAATAATTAAAATTCAATTCAAAAATAAAATGTTCCTGAAAATAATGCAAAATTTCTAGATTTTAAAACACTTAATATAAAAAACAGAAATAATATTTTATTTAAGAAATAATTGAATATTAAATTTATTTGAATAATAAATTATTATAATACAATAAAAATTATTAACCAGAAACTGCCCTACTAAGAAGAAAAATTTAAAACATATTTGAGCTTTAAAATAAATCATTATTTTAAAGTATATATATGTGACAGTAGGGCTCTTATCCACTTCACTGTACTATTTGCATTAATACCCTCTTTCATATTGATTTGCTCTCCACACTTTTAGATGAGATATGAGAATATAGAATGGATGCATTGTGTAAGGATGCATATATCCTGTTCTCATCTCTCTCACCAATAAATACAAAATGCTTGTGAAAATACTCATCAGCTATTCCAGATTCATCTGATAGAATCTTGCCATTATCATCTCTTATACAAAACATATTCCCATTTTGTATCTTCTCAAATTTCTGATATACTTCTGAAACATTTGTTGGCTTCAAAAATCATTCTGTAGTTTCTCATCTGTCTCACTACACTCTCCATATTCTCTTTCACCATCATTGAACATATTTTCTTGCATCTTTATATTCTAGGGTACAAACAGCTCTTACTATAAATAACTAGAACAACACAAAAAGCACTTTATGCAAGGCAAAAAAACTTTTTTAAAAAAGTTTTTTTTGCCTTGCATAAAGTGCTTTTTATGTTGTTTTATCTTTATATTCATCCACAATTATACTTTCAATTATGTTCCCAGATATCCTTTCTTCTCTGCCCTTCTTCATATCTACTTTCACTTCATTAATGACTTCCTCTCATAAGATTCACTATACACTCCTTAACCTTTTACAGCCGTCAATTATCATATATATTAATAGTCAAACGTGGCTGGCTGGCTGGCAGGATGTCCCTTTTTCAGTCGAACCACTATACTGATTTCTATAAATATGGTATCGTTAGAAAGGTCTAATTTTCGGATGTCTGCAACAGCCAAAATTATTTGTCATTATTAATAATTTAAAAATTAAGAAATAAAAATTGTAGTTTATATTATTGCCAATATATGGCGCTAAGTCTTAGCAGCGTAGTGATAACATATGGCTTAACTGATTTCTTAACACCACCAATATCTGTCACGATAATGTCATGTCGCAGTGATGATGATGTCAAATATTATTACACTAACATGACGTCACGATATATCAGCTTTGTCGTGATTTTGATTAAGTTATAATTATTAAATATATATATATAGTTAAAATTTAGTTTGGTAACATCAGTTGTTTATTAAAAAATTGATTTTCTTTCAATAATATAGTACTGTTTATTATTTTTTATATCATAATGATGTTCCATATAAAAACATTATAAACTACTTTTTAAAAGAATCTATAATAAATCTGAAGGACTAATTGATAAATTATAAGAATGTTCTAATAATTTAAAAATTATTTTAAACTGAAGTTTGAATTTAAATCCCATTAAAGATAGTTAATATCGGCATTAAACTGATCACTTTGTTTATTCTAATGCCGCATAAATTTAGTCCTTTGTTTATAAAACTTATATTTCTTACTCACAAATTATATTTAAATGCTTTCTTTGCTTATTTTAATAATCAAATATTTATATTTGCCATTTTTTTTAAATAAAAGATCTATAAAACATACAATATAATAATTATTACAGATTTTTCGCAAAAAATAAATAAACTGGACATTTTTAAATATATGAATTATAATTCGGTATAAATTTAAACTACGGAACTGTTGCCTATGGAACATTTCCTAAACATGATTGATTGAGGAAGTAAGATGATTATGATAGTCCACGGCAAAAGCTAACATGCCGAAAGTATTATGATTACTTAAAAATTTAATAATAACGAAATCAAATTTTTGAATCGCAGTATTTCGAAAATTCTGCTGGAGATAGATAAAGCGTAGAAATTAGGAACTAGTAGGAAATGGGAAGCAAGCAGCGACGTCAACAATCAACAGAGCTGTCAGTGTGTGTAGAAGCAGTCGAGTGTAGTATTCTGTGTTAGTGTGAGTCTTGCTATAAATATTCAGCAGAGTACAGAATGAACTCTCCTTCTCTTGTTAGCTTGAGTGGCAGCCCTTGACGGGGTGACGATGTCGACTAATGTTGGTGTCACTGTTTTGTCAATGTC
Source organism: Olivierus martensii (assembly GCA_000484575.1). NCBI lineage: Eukaryota > Metazoa > Arthropoda > Arachnida > Scorpiones > Buthidae > Olivierus > Olivierus martensii. Next base: position 13,036 of record AYEL01074177.1, on the reverse strand, counting down.
AGGATGTAGGTCTTTCCTCGAATTAGGATTCTCTTGTTGGTGATCCGACTACCTCTATTAATTGTGGACTACCAGACCGAACAGTAGATCTTAAATCACTTACAACTACTTGTTAAAAAACTGGATTTGTGTTAAAGAACAATTCAACTTATTCATCCTCAATAATTTAATTTTTCGGAATAAATATAAATACATATATAAACGTAAATTACACATTCAAATTAAACACATAAAATTATAAATTTAAATTCTTAACTGCTGAATGAAATACAATTATTTAAGTTGAAATATTTTCAGTTTTTCATGAAACTGATTTTGTGATAAAGTTTAAAATATTATTCAAAAAGTTTGATTGAAAAATCCAATAGAGAAAGAAAAAAACATTATAAGCATTCTAAAGAAATACAAAAAAATTGTATTTTTTAACATATAAAATGAATCCATTTAGCAATGAATGACATTAAGCATTTATATGAAAGATATTACCATCAATTTAAAAATATTTTACCAAAACTTGATCTATAGGTCTACCTATACAATGTTTTGAAAGGAAAATGATTTTCGTATCTAGACTATATCATAAAGTGAAAAAAATAATATTACGTAAATTCAATATGTAAGTTATAAGAATATCAAAAGTTATTCTATACAAATAACTTGCACAATATAGTTTCATTTTTTGGAAAGAGTAGTTTTACTATTCGAGATGATGATCTTCTGATATTAGAATAAGAACTAGCGAATCTTTGTCGTGGTAGCAGCATTAAATTGCATGAAGCAGTGATCCATTCTCTAAGATCATTAATAAGCGGTATCAACAGACATTGAACAGGTCGGGGTTGACTATCAACAAAATCGAATAACGCTACATTGCTTAACAATGAAATGAGCGAACTTTACAACATCTAAATATATTCTATGGGTCGAAAATGGCAGAGAATATTTTTTCCGACTTTCAAAATGAAAGTAAAGATTCATACTAACATTTCTAAGATTTTCACACAATACTTAACTTTTTCCTGTACAACAATGTGTTGTTTACATCATATTTTTTGAATAGTAAAGTGTTTTCGCTTATACATACTAGAATGATCACATTAATGGTACGGACGTCAAACTTTTGCTATTGAAAAAACGGGCAAAGAGCCAATAAATGTTATTTGCTTTAAAGACTTTTCAATATAATATTTAAAAAGGAGGAAAACGATAAAATTGTTTTATATACTATATGCCTAACTAACAAAAATGATATAATAAAAACTATATATAGATATACAATATATATTATATCTATATTAGTAACATCGACTTTCAATTCGAAAATTAGTAGGGTCTATGAAAATTTAAATCGAAATAATCTGATTAATTTTTGGGATTCATCTTACCGTTTTTATTTTTATTTATTTTTTGAAATTAGAAAACAATCGTTCAATAATTTAATTATATTTTCGACTTAGTATTATATCTAACTTATATAAAGAATGAATCTATCAGCTATTAATTATAAACTCAATATTCTGACAATAAAAGTAAGAATATCACAAAAAAGAAACATATTGAAGACAGTCTCACTTCCGAGAAAATAGTTCCATAAAATTAGACACACAAGAGAATGTAATATATTTCTGGATGTAAAATTAAAAATTGAGGTTAAAAAGTGAATTTAAATTATACAATCTTCAGTTAGTAAAACTTGAAAAATATTATTAGGATTCTATCAGCTTCTATATCAAATGTTGATGTTTACGCAACCAAGCAAAATATAAATAATGATGAAATTTCGCTGAACATTTACGCCTATTTGTAATCCAGATATATACGACCTAGAATAAATTAATTAGATTTGCATTAACTTATGTGATCATTAATTTATATAAATCTGTAGCTGCTTATTCAAATTGTAATAAGGCAAAAGTTTTCCTCGCTCGATGCCGTATACGATGTTTAGATCTTTATTTTTGAACTGGGACAGGTCTTAGAAATACATATTTTCTCAAATATCCAAGGATAATGTATATTCTTTTTATAAGTTTTACAAATACTCTCAAGAACTGATTCTTTAGACAGATTGATATACAGATAAAGAGTCATTCGAAGATAAATGCTTCTTCGAAATCTCATAATCGTAAATATTAAAAAAAATTTTTGAAAATAAGTTTGTACAAGTCCGTAAACAATTTTCTGTAATTCTGATGTGTGTTATATTAATTAAGATTTATTTTATTATAAATTTATAGGCCTATAACTTTTTGTTATTTTTAAAATTGTAATAGTATTCAATTGCAGTCTAATGACATAGCTCGCATTCGAACCATATTATCAGAAAAGTGATTGATACAAATTCTTATATTTTATTGTTATAAACTGATAAATTTTATCTATCTTCAAGTTAGTTTAGTAAATCGTTATGTAAAATACCACATCCATCGATAGATTCAAACACTGGACATTATAATATACCGCATTCAGAACTACAACATAACAACAACGTAGATAAGCCTGTATAGTGTGAATCAATGTTTGTTATATTAATATTTTATTAAACATAACTGATAGAATGAAAACACGATAAAAATATTATCCATAAAATAACCTTTTATAGGAAAAAATTTATACCTATCCTTCATAATTAAATTTTTTAACCTGTAGTTAAAAATAAATTAAATTGCATTATAAAATATCAATATAATATTTTTTTAATTAAAATTCAATTTTTTTGTATAAAAACGCAATACAAACTTCGCTAAAACGAACAAATTATACATGAATGTAGAATTATATTTATGAATAGATCAAAGCTAACAGAATTTATTGCTTCATTGAATTGTTATTCTAGCTAAGTTACTGAATTTGGAATTAATCTATATGCAATCCGATGTTATATTCATTATACAGAATTATAACCATTTTATAAATATTACAGAATTTTATGTGCTAATAAATATTCAAGATATAATATCGTATAACGAAATATCATAGTAATGATAATTATAAAATTTATCTGTGATTTTTATTTGTTAATATAAAGCTGTTTTTAAACTATAATTAAAATAATTGAGATATTTCTTATAAACGTATCAAAATAATTTAATAAAACTCCTAATAGGATTAGTATAAAATTAATCAAGATTAATATAAAATTTAAAAATGATTATTAAAATGCCAACTGTATCGAAAATATGTAATAAGAATGTTACCAATATTGAAGATATGCTTGGTATTTAGTAATAACTCTTCATTTAAATTTAATTTTGATTATCGATTTTGAGATAAAAATCGAAAACATCTTACACAAAAAAATTTAAAAACATAAACTCATATTGACGTAAAAATTAAATATGATTAATTCATTAAAGCAGGATCAAAACTATTTTATTTAAACTTTCGCCAGAATGCTCTCGTTTTCTTTTTTCCCTCTTTTTTTCTTTCTAGTAAATTGAACTAACCTTCTTGTATTTCAACATTAAGGAATCCAGTTTCTTTTCCCTTAAATATCGTCAGCACCTGTGTAAGTATTAAAAGACTACAGTTTGCTCTCCCTGAGGCACCTGCCATGGGTTAAGAGTAGGAGTCTATCAGGGTCTCCCATCGAAGACCCCAAAAAGAAGTAATATGAGAGGGTTCGGATGCTGCAATAGGTAATAGTAAAGAAGCTAAGTCTTGGGGGCCATAGTGGGTATCTGACCACCTGTGTTTTAGTAGGAAATCTTGCAAAATTGATATCTTTTTTCTTTAAAAACAATATTTTCTTTAGATATAAATTGAAGATATCATTCTTAATATCTTAAAAGACTGCCGATTTAAAAAGAAAAAATAAATAAATTTGTAAACGCATCTTCAAAATTTAATTGAATGTGCCTTAAAGAAAATCTCGATCCAAACTAATTTACTAAATTATTTCTTTTTATACTCACTATCCATTTCATTCTTTATCGACTGGAATTTTCCCTTTCATCTTTGCCACTTTATAATCTCAACAATTCTTCGTCTTAACAAATGTCTATAATGAAAATATTACATCAAATTGTATAATGCCAACTAACCTTTTTGTATTTTTATATAGAATAAAATATCGCATAATTAATTGATAATTTCTAAGGGAATTTTTCCAGTCATTTGTTTAAAAAAATTAACAATCAAAAATTGTACAATAAAAAAAAAGATATATAGTATTTGTTAAATATAATTAAGGCACAATTATAGTTAATTACAGGATTTTAACTTATCAATTTTTGAATAAATTTATATTAAAATTTTTCTTCATATAAATTCTTCAATGGTTATACATAAAAGTGATTAACAAAAGGCAAAATTTATTTTAAAAAATAATATTAATTTTAACATATAATTAATCATCACACAAATCTCACAAAGCGTATATCTGATGTGCAAAAAAAATAAAATTTTTATAAGTTTAATATTATTATTTTTTATTGAACGCAGGGAAAATGTCATTAAAAAATTACCTGATGCTATTTAATAAGCAGAAAATTATTTTAACGTATCAACAGATTTAAAACTCGAGTCACTTTAGGCTATGTTCTAATTTATAAATTTATTTTTTCCCCGTTTTTACAAATTATAAAAGAAAGATTACGATTCTTGAAATGAAATCATTGACATAAAATAATTTAAGAAGAATAATTGGATTTTTTTTTTAAGGATTGCAAAATTAAAAATCTTAAAAAGGTTTATTTTTGAATGAAAAAGTGGAGTTTTTAAGTGCTGAATTCTATTAATGCGTACGCAGTTTAAATTTACGATTCAATCTCCACGTTAGATATAAAAATAGCTGTTCCTGGGATCTACAGGTCCGCATTGCAATCCTAATGCACAAAGAGGATACTTCTTTCCAGTCAGTTGGACAAGAGCCATCTCGATCGCATACCTTCTTCCTAGTCGGCCAATAGCACATCGGAGGGAGTAGAGGGTGAGTTAGATATCGCTGACGCACTCGGACCATTCGATGTCGAATACTTTTGGTATAAATTTCACGATATTTCTTTTCTAGAATATCTGCTTTGGTTCTGAAATTTCATAGAATTTAGAATTGGTCTTCGATATTCCGCAGTATAACTTATACAAAAGAAAGTTTTACTTATTTCTTGCTTATCGTTTTTTTTTTCTTTTTTCTTTATAGATGACCAAACATTTTTTTTCATTTTAATCGTTATAGAACTTTTACAGAAACAGTAGATTAAATATACGAAACATTTATTATTGGAAGAATGAATGTTTTATTTTTGTAATATATCTCTATTGCACAATAGAATAGGAAGATAGCGTATCTTTTGTGGAAAATATCATCTTAGTCATCGGACTGGACTGCCAAAAGTGACTAAGTGCATCGATTCCTTCCCCTCTTCCATCTCCCCTCCGGAAGCAGAGAATTAATTAAACAACTTTCAGGAAAATCGGTTCCTCTTTTCGTACCGCCAACCATCTGATTTAATAAAGATATGGAGACAAGTTATTATGTGGCCGAAGGGGGGAATGAATTCAGAGGTTTGTGTTGTACAATGGCCGATCATTTACCCACTCTATAGTCACACGTGCTGAGAGTTGGCTGTCTTTAGGCAGAGACAGTAATCCGCTGGGATGACAATAGTCGGTAGGGATACACACGTTTTGGGGTGTTGCATCCTCCTATGGATTGTTTCCATTGTAAGTAGATACGGTTTCAGATGGAAGACGGTTTTTCCCCTAGGGATAAGTGCAACCTAATTAAAACGTCGCACGAAACATCTCCCTATTTTGGATCGACGATATTCTCTATCAAGTTTAGAAGGAATTGTTTAAATTCAGCAACCGAAAACTTCATTTTCTCTCGATTAATACTGTAGATACTGAAAAGTAATCTTTCTGGCCTTATTTTGTTTTGATAAGGTTTCACTAAGAAGATGTTTAATTCCTATTATAAATTAAAAAAGTAAAAAAAAAAAAAACACTTCGTATTCACAATTTCTTTTTATTTCGTATAAATATATTTTTCAATTATTTAATTAATTGAAATTTTGCATTAAACAATATCAAGTCGAATTATCTTGCTTATCAATCTTGCAATAAAATAGTCTATTTTAATTTAAATACCTTTTGTTCAATTTCGATGTCCGAATAATTTAAGCTGCAATTTAATAAATTTTGAATTGTCATCGTCGTTTAAGTGAAAAATTTTTAATAATGTCTGTCTCTAAATATTCGAAGTTGCATATCCTATCTATAGATATTAATTTAGTAATATTGTAGACCATCTCTATTGATATTTTAAATGGATTTTTTTATTAATTAAATTAGGTCTTTATTAGACATCTAAAATTGGATATAGACTTAAATCCAATTTTAAATGTTTGCTTGAATAAATTACACGATGATTATCAGGAAATGGATCAAAGAGAAGTTATGATGATTATTTTTTAAGTATAAAATTTAAAAAAAAAAATTAACTTGTATGCTCATTAATTTTTCATAAAATATATAACTTGACTAAACTTCAAACTTGTCAACCAATTTAGTTCAAGATATCATAATATTAAATTGAAATAATACTAATTAACATATTAAACCTATAAATCCAATTTTAGGTCAGTAAACTTGATTGAATTTCCTGTACGTAATTGTATAAACATAAAAAAAGCTTATATAGCATCAATAAGGTTTCATCTTCCTGCATATGCAGCTAGCAAAAGCCCAGGCTGCCTAAAATGCAGTTAATCCCCACACAATGACGGACGCCTGGAGACACAAAAGTTACCGAGATCTACAACAGAGTGAGAAGGTGTATCACTTATTTGACAATATTCGTTTACTATATCCTAACTGGATTTCCTCTTTTAGACTCCGCCTTGTCAATTGGCTGCCACTGACAGCTGCTGCGATTTAGTCACCTTCTGTCCATTCCGAGTCATTTTCTTACTTTTATCCAATTGTCATACTCTAATACTATACATATAATGTGTCAGTTATGTTAATTTTAGTTTCATTCTTCTATTTTCTAAGATTTCATCGTGTTTAACGTTTAAAAAAAATTAAAAAATTGCATAAACTAATCTGGCATATCGTCAATTTTAAAGTCAAATAATATATTTATAACGCACTAGCAAAATATCAAACATAAATTAGTTATATAGTTAAATATTTAATATATATTTTTATTAATAAACTTACCTTTATGGGGCATCGTGTCGTCCGTGAGGACTTCTGCTCTTAAGTCTCTGTTTCCCGTGACTAATTTTTTTTAAAGCAAAATAAAAATATAAAGGTTTTTGAATCAGAAACTTCAGATCTTTTTGAATTTAGGAAAGAAGCCTTAAGACAATTTTTTTTCTGTTTATTCCTAGTAGAAAGAAAATAAAATTATATATTTTGATTTGATTAGAAGAATATTTAATTATTATCTGATATTTTCCAATCTAACAAGAGAAGAATTTAAGTAAAAATTTTATAAAATAAAAAAAGCATATACTTACGACTTCAATTACTTATAATAAGTTTAAGAAAATTGCATATACATAACAAAACATTTAAATGTTATTAGTATATTTATAATTATCTTATCATAAAGAGATTAAAATTAATTTTTATATTTTTGTATTAGATTCAAATAAAACTGTTTGTTGATATTTGCATGATTGCTGAGAAATTAAATAGTTTTGTTATAAAACTTAATTCAATTTAATAATAAATATGAAAATCAGATTAGATTTAAAAATATTCCAAATAATAATTAATTAATTATTGATAATTATTAATGCAGAAATATATAATTCTAATAAGCTGGAAAGTTAAAAATACTGTATAGTATATGCTTAATCCTATGTGCTGAATAGCGTATGGCCCTATCCAAAAATTCATAATTTAGATTATTATTATTTTTTCCTAAAATTGATGCAAAATATGAAAAACATAATTCGTGAAAAGATACGAGGTTATTGGCTATGGGTTTACATTATGTTTAACCTTGTTTCGTTTTACTGATATCATCCTCTCGAGAAACATAATAAATTGTAACACATGCCTTATAAAGTAAAATTAATGATATTTTAGATGAAACTTTCCCCAACTTTATACTAAACATTGAAAAGATTGATGGATTTTGACATCAGGTCATTGATTATAATTCTGTCATTTTCTCTTGTCATCGAGTACATTCAGCTTGCCCTTTCTCCTGTTAAACTACGCTACTTTTAGCGCTTACTTATGAAGACATTAAAGTTGTTTTCTCTGAAAATGTTAGAAAGCACTTTATTTTAATCTCTTCTCGAGCTAATTTAAAATTCGGATAACTCGTGTTAATTTTGGATGCTAAAATTGATTTTTGTTGTCCTCGAAATCTCAAGTTTTAGGTTATTCTTCCAATGCAAAACGAGTTCTTAAAAAAAAAAAAAAAAAAAAAAAAAAAAAGTCAAGGTTTCTTGTAAGAGAAAACATGAAAACTATACACCTTGATAAGGTTGTGTTTTCATGAATGGGAGCAGAAGCCATTTGTACAAGTTCTGTGAGAAATCACCATCGCACGTGCGATCGGACGTCGGCGTGAAAAAGCTCACGTCCGTTCAGACGGATCGACTGACTGCACGTGCTCAGTTGACAAAAGGATCTCGGTTGACGTCAGCCGACCGTAGCGAATTTGTTTGGAGTCTACCTCGTGGACCCCTACGAGAGTTTTAGTTGGATGTAACTCGATGCTATATCTCTCTCTCAAACTTCTGACATATCTATTATGATTGGATGAAGCTGTGAAGTGACTACCGCCGCTCTGATATATCTTAATATATCCCTAGCTGCAATTATAACGATATTATTCTGCGATCCTGCCCCGTAATCGGAGAATCCGTAAATTGATGGGTTATTTAATAACGGTATAAACCGACACGTAAAAAACATGCCACACTGACCTAATTTTAAAATATATTAATACGATTTGTGTTTATGGATAAAGGAAAGTTAGGCTAGCAAATTTTTTTTACTTGTGTTTTAGGCTTTTCTATCTTTCTCTCTCTGTCTTTCCCACACCTAATCGATCTGCTACTCACGACCTCCTGCGTGTCATCGCACATGCTCTGTTGTGCACTTCTTATCGGTCCTTGGGCAATGAGGCACAATAGATAAGCCAATGAGATGGTCCTTGGAATTGTCCTTTGCTCATCTTCTGCTCGGTAGTTTTCAAATCAAAATGGTCCAGGCAATATTTTTTCGATGCATTATTTTTTTGAAGTGATGTAGATGAGATTTTTTGTAGAACGACTGATCCCATTATGCATTGAATACTAAGTATGTTTTTTTTCCTACTCTCACTGTAAATGCTTTTTTGATGGGAAATTTTATTACTCGCGTTTTGCATCATTTTATGCGCGATATAAAAATCATATTTCAAATAGGCTATAGTAGACTATAAAAATGTAAAATTTTTTAGATTAAAATTTACAAATAAAACCAGCTACTAAAACGTACGAACATAAGCAAAACACTATAAAACTGATTCATTCTCTCTCTTATGATGAGTATTAACTGAACTTTGAATCCGAAATCGAGTTATTTTCTCGATTTAACTTTTTAAAATGCAAATTTTATTATAGTTATATATTATCAACACAATGAACAACATAAATTAAATCTTTAAATGTAAACCACAGAAGTATAGACCTCCAAATATATCTATCTAAAGATAAAATATTCCTGACTAACTAACTACATACTTTGTTAAATAGAGTAGCATTAAAATATTTTTATAATTTTTCAAAGTTAATATTATAAAAGACTAATAATTTAGAATTTTTAGTAACAATAAAAATTTTAATAATGATTACTGACCTATAGTTTATTTTTCAGTTGGCCAACTTTTAAACTAGTTCTCAAATCACTAAATTCAATAATTCCTAAAACTTAAATTACTTCTAAGTTCCATTCTAGGCATAATTTAGGATTTAGGATCATTTTAGGCATTATTATCCAATTAGGCCTACTTTCAATCTAGTTTCCTAAATAATTTCTAAATGCTAAATTTTTCAAGAATGAAACCTAGAAATGAATTTTTTTTTGTAGCAATTATCGAATTTTACTGATTTAGGAAATAGGTTGAAAAAAAGCCAAAGGAACTAGGTTAAAAGTAGGTCCAATTGAATAATAATGCCTGGAATGAAACTAGATATAATTTAGAATTGTGTTGATTTACATTAATTAAAAATGTCTATTTTAACATCCGATATATATTTGTAGATATTTTTTTTTTATTAATATACATTATAGGCCTACATATTATTTAATTTAAATTATATATCCTAAACGGATATACAGAGTTAATACTATATGCCATCATATTACAATAAGTTATAAAAAAGCTAAACTAGTTTTCTAAAGTAGTTTAAGTAATTTAAGAGGAACGGGCGATAAAATAGAAGAAATTGTGAATTTAAAATGAGAAATATAATAGTTTTATTACTGTTAGAAATTTCATCTAGAATTATGAAGTCAAACAAGAATTAATCACACCTGGGAATATAACATAACTTTTGTTATATCAAACCTTATCTACCGGTTCCTGAGATCATCAATGCTACAAAATTTTAAACTTTATGTGAGAAGTAGAATAATGTTTCGTTTAATATCCGATGTCGATGCTGAAAATCATTTAAAAATATAATAAAAATTTATCAAATTATTGGATTTTTATTTTGATTTTTTAACAGAATAGTTTCTTCATTTTTTGTAAATTATTTTGCAAAATATTACTCTGACCGAGATAATTAATTTTTTAGATTAAATTATATAAATTGATGTGTAATAAAATTGAATTGTCAGAATATAATTAGGTCTACATAATCGAATTTCAAATGAGCGAAAATAGAATTATTATTTTTTAAAGCTTTTCAAAATAAATTTTATCGATTTATTTATCGATTTTTTTAAATATAAAAACAAATTTTGTACTGTATTTTAGTTTTAATGATGATATGAAATATTATGAAAGTTTGATGCATATACAAGATGTAATCCAGATGTAAGTTTATAAACTATCAAATTGTTGATTCGTCCGTTCCCAAGATAAAATACTTTCAAAAAGGGAAGAAACTTGGCTGTCATAGATTAATAAAATTGTCAAATCAGATTCTTCGGCTTTTAAACGAAACGGTTCAAAATAAGAACGGACAGTAAACGACAATGCAGACGTGGCTTTGACCCAAGAAGCCATCTGTTCTGTTTCGTGGTGAATGGCAAAGTGGGCACAAAAAGCCACCTAGCTATCACGGCTGTGGAAAATAGGGGCGATTGAATAGCCGAGACCCCAACTACAAGACCGTAAAAGCCGAGAATAGAGACGTCTATCTATTGGAAATAGTCGGAAAAGAAAAGTCACCCCCGAGTTTTTGGCCAAGCTATACTTTCTGGCTAGTTTAACAACAAGCGTGAGAAATGTCCCGTTTTGTAAGAATGTAACTATAAGAATATTCTTTTCTTGGACATAGCGTGAAACTCGCAACACGTGTGTTATGGTACTGGCTCGATCAAAAACAAATTCTTTATTCGATACGCTGCAAAGCGAATGATAACTGTATCAAATTTTAGGTCGGAATAATATATCGCAACTTCAACTGAAACTTACTTCATAGTCGTTAGTTTACATTCCAATTTTGCAGATTTTAGGGAATATTGAATAAATACCCAATGTAATTAGACATAGGAGAAAGTTAGCTGAATTGTACCCCCTAAGGAAATAATGCTCCTGGAAATTAAACTATTAATCCAAAACAAAAAATCTGTTTTGTTTAAAAGTTTATTTTGTTGCGCACAGTTCTAATCAAAATAAAACTATAAAAATTTATAATTTTTGTAAGAAAAATTTATTAATAATGATTAATAAGATTTTATATTAATCTGTAATATAAAATTTATTTTTTAATTTTTCATGTACAGATAAAAGTAAATTAAAAATTTAATCAATTCAGTTCATATTCTAAATTTTGTTAATCTTTGACAAAAAAATATATATATTTTTTAGATTCAAATTTTAACTTATAAATTTGATCCTGTCTGCACTTGGCTTTGAATTTATTATTGCAATGGCTAGAAATGTCTAGAAGAAAGTTTAAATTTGTGTATGACATAAAAAAAAAATCAGTTAATAAAAGCTTAAATAAACTTATAAAGAATAATAAAAGAAATAAATAAATTCCTTAAAAGAATCACAGTTGATACCATAGAACATAAAAAGAAAAATAAAAGAAAATTAAAAGATTTATTTTGTGTATTATTTTAATTTACCTGTATATAATCTTTCATAGTCACTTCCATATTGATTTCCAAAAGGAAAAATGTATTTTAAGTGGTAATCTGCAACACCTACAATAATTAGAGTGGAGTTAATTGGCATGCAACTCCAAAATTTGTAAACAGGCATAGGAAAAATTAATCATGCAAAATAAAATAAAAAGTATTACTATTGATTTTGTAAAAACAAATATAATTTTTCATTGATTTGATGAAATTATGTTTGTGTATCATTTAAAGGTAAAATGTTTATTTTTTACTGTATAAAACATGTTATCATTTATATATTTCAATATTGATTAATTTGTAAATTCAAATTGTCATATCTTCATTTTGCATGTGATTTTAAATGCACTTTCAAGAATTAGATATAAAATTAATTGTAAGAATTGTTTTTCTTTACCTTGAGAATGCTGAGGGCATTCATCATTATCTTGAACACCAGTATTTGTAATATCAATCATTTCATCATCACTACTACTTTTTGAACAAGGAATACTTTTTTGCTCTTCTTTAACAACCAGTGTAGCACCCAATGGCTCAGAAAGCCCATTCATTGATTGATAAGATACTTGTCTGTGATTCAGCATACTAGGCTTAACATTCTTATGCCACCTGACTGAAAATTCAGTCTTCATGATGTTTGATAATCAAGTATTTTGCCTTTAAATATAAATGTATATTTTAAAATTTAATTATTTAATTTTAAAGCTTAATAAAAAAATTATATTATCAAAAAAATAAAAAACCTAGATTAATTTTTTTTTAAAAT